>ML093466.1:0-52373 GCA_003697995.1 Taxidea taxus jeffersonii | reverse complement strand
ATGTCTTCTTTGCAGAAATGTCTGTTCATGTCCTCTGCCCATTTCTTGATTGGATTGTTTGTTCTTTGGGTGTTGAGTTTGCTAAGCTCTATGTAGATTTTGGATACTAGCCCTTTATCTGATATGTCGTTTGCAAATATCTTTTCCCACTCTGTCAGTTGTCTTTTGGTTTTGTTGACTGTTTCCTTTGCAGTGCAAAAGCTTTTGATCTTGATGAAGTCCCAATAGTTCATTTTTTCCCTTGCTTCCCTTGCCTTTGGCGTTGTTCCTAGGAAGAAGTTGCTGCGGCTGAGGTCGAAGAGGTTGCTGCCTGTGTTCTCCTCCAGGATTTTGATGGATTCCTTTCTCACGTTGAGGTCCTTCATCCATTTTGAGTCTATTTTCGTGTGTGGTGTAAGGAAATGGTCCAATTTAATTTTTCTGCATGCAGCTGTCCAATTTTCCCAACACCATTTGCTGAAGAGGCTGTCTTTTTTCCATTGGATATTCTTTCCTGCTTTGTCGAAGATTAGTTGACCATAGAGTTGAGGGTCTATTTCTGGGCTCTCTATTCTGTTCCATTGATCTACGTGTCTGTTTTGGTGCAAGTACCATACTGTCTTGATGATGACAGCTTTGAAGTAGAGCTTGAAGTCTGGAATTGTGATGCCACCAACTTTGGCTTTCTTTTTCAATGTTCCTTTGGCTATTCGAGGTCTTTTCTGGTTCCATATAAATTTTAGGATGATTTGTTCCATTTCTTTGAAAAAACTGGATGGGATTTTGATACGCATTGCATTAAATGTGTAGATAGTTTTAGGTAGCATAGACATTTTCACAATGTTTATTCTTCCAATCCATGAGCATGGAGCATTTTTCCATTTCTTTGTGTCTTCCTCAATTTCTTTCATGAGTACTTTATAGTTTTCTGAGTATAGATTCTTTGCCTCTTTGGTTAGGTTTATTCCTAGGTATCTTATGGTTTTGGGTGTAATTGTAAATGGGATTGACTCCTTAATTTCTCTTTCTTCTGTCTTGTTGTCGGTGTAAAGAAATGCTACTGATTTCTGTGAATTGATTTTATATCCTGACAGTTTACTGAATTCCTGTACAAGATCTAGCAGTTTTGGAGTGGAGCCTTTTGGCACTTATTATGACACATATAGTATCATATCATCTGCAAAGAGCGATAGTTTGACTTCTTCTTTGCCGATTTGGATGCCTTTAATTTCTTTTTGTTGTCTGATTGCTGAGGCTAGGACTTCTAGTACTATGTTGAATAGCAGTGGTGATAGCGGACATCCCTGCCGTGTTCCTGACCTTAACGGAAAAGCTCTCAGTTTTTCTCCATTGAAAATGATACTTGCAGTGGGTTTTTCATAGATGGCTTTGATAATATTGAGGTATGTGCCTTCTATCCCTACACTTTGAAGAGTTTTGATTAGGAAGGGATGCTGCACTTTGTCAAATGCTTTTTCAGCATCTATTGAGAGTATCATATGGTTCCTGTTCTTTCTTTTGTTAATGTACTGTATCACATTGATTGATTTGCGGATGTTGAACCAACCCTGCTGCCCTGGAATAAATCCCACTTGGTCGTGGTGAATAAACCTTTTAATGTACTGTTGGATCCTATTGGCTAGTATTTTGGTGAGAATTTTCGCATCTGTGTTCATCAAGGATATTGGTCTGTAATTCTCTTTTTTGATGGGATCCTTGTCTGGTTTGGGGATCAAGGTGATGCTGGCCTCATAAAATGAGTTTGGAAGTTTTCCTTCCATTTCTATTTTTTGGAACAGTGTCAGGAGAATAGGAATTAATTCTTCTTTAAATGTTTGGTAGAATTCCCCTGGGAAGCCATCTGGCCCTGGGCTTTTGTTTGTTTGGAGATTTTTGATGACTGTTTCAATCTCCTTACTGGTGATGGGCCTATTCAGGTTTTCTATTTCTTCCTGGTTCAGTTTTGGCAGTTGATATGTCTCTAGGAAAGCATCCATTTCTTCCAGATTGTCGAATTTGTTGGCATAGAGTTGTTCATAATATGTTCTTATGATTGTTTGTATTTCTTTGGTGTTGGTTGTGATCTCTCCTCTTTCATTCATGATTTTATTTATTTGGGTCCTTTCTCTTTTCTTTTTGATAAGTCTGACCAGGGGTTTATCAATCTTATTAATTCTTTCAAAGAACCAGCTCCTAGTTTCCTTGATTTGTTCTATTGTTTTTTTGGTTTCTATTTCATTGATTTCTGCTTTGATCTTTATTATTTCTCTTCTCCTGCTGGGTTTAGGCTTTCTTTGTTGTTCTTTCTCGAGGTCCTTTAAGTGTAGGGTTAGGTTGTGTATTTGAGACCTTTCCTGTTTCTTGAGATAGGCTTGTATCGCTATATATTTTCCTGTCAGGACTGCCTTTGCTGTGTCCCACAGATTTTGGACCGTTGTGTTTTCATTATCATTTGTTTCCATGGTTTTTTTCAATTCTTCTTTAATTTCCTGGTTGACCCATTCATTTTTTAGAAGGATGCTGCTGAGTCTCCATGTATTTGTGCTCTTTCCTCTTGTGATTTGTGCAATTTCCTCTTGTGATTGAGTTCTAGCTTCAGAGCATTGTGGTCTGAAAATATGCAGGGAATGATCCCGATCTTTTGATACCTGTTGAGACCTGATTTATGACCCAGGATGTGATCTATTCTGGAGAATGTTCCATGGGCACTAGAGAAGAATGTGTATTCTGTTGCTTTGGGGTGGAATGTTCTGAATATATCTGTGATGTCCATCTGGTCCAGTGTGTCATTTAAGACCTTTATTTCCTTGTTGATTTTTTGCTTGGATGATCTGTCCATTTCAGTGAGGGGTGTGTTAAAGTCTCCAACTATTATTGTATTCTTGTCAATGTGTTTCTTTGATTTTGTTATTAATTGGTTTATATAGTTGGCTGCTCCCATGTTAGGGGCATAGATATTTAAAATTGTTAGACCTTTTTGTTGGACAGACCCTTTGAGTATGATGTAGTGTCCTTCCTCATCTCTTATTATAGTCTTTGGCTTAAAATCTAATTGATCTGATATAAGGATTGCCACCCCAGCTTTCTTCTGATGTCCATTAGCATGGTAAATTGTTTTCCACCCCCTCACTTTCAATCTGGAGGTGTCTTCAGGTCTAAAATGAGTTTCTTGTAGGCAGCATATGGATGGGTTTTGTTTTTTTATCCATTCTGAAACCCTGTGTCTTTTGATTGGGGCATTTAGCCCATTTACATTCAGGGTAACTATTGAGAGATATGAATTTAGTGCCATTGTATTGCCTGTATGGTGATTGTTACTGTATATTGTCTCTGTTCCTTTCTGATAATACTTTTAGGGTCTCTCTTTGCTTAGAGGACCCCTTTCAATATTTCCTGTAGAGCTGGTTTGGTGTTTACAAATTCTTTCAGTTTTTGTTTGTCCTGGAAGCTTTTAATCTCTCCTTCTATTTTCAATGATAACCTAGCTGGATAAAGTATTCTTGGCTGCATGTTTTTCTCGTTTAGTGCTCTGAATATATCATGCTAGTTCTTTCTGGCCTGCCAGGTCTCTGTGGATAAGTCTGCTGCCAATCTAATATTTTTACCATTGTATGTTACAGACTTCTTGTCCCGTGCTGCTTTCAGGATTTTCTCTTTGTCTCTAAGACTTGTAAATTTTACTATTAGATGGCGGGGTGTGGACCGATTCCTACTGATTTTGAGGGGTGCTCTCTGCACCTCCTGGATTTTGATGCTTGTTCCCCTTGCTATATTAGGGAAATTCTCTACAATAATCCTCTCCAGTATACCTTCTGCTCCTATTTCTCTTTCTTCTTCTTCTGGAATCCCAATTATTCTAATGTTGTTTCGTCTTATGGCATCACTTATCTCTCGAATTCTCCCCTCCCCGTGGTCCAGTAGTTGTTTGTCTCTCTTTTGCTCAGCTTCTTTATTCTCTGTCATTTGGTCTTCTATATCACTAATTCTGTCTTCTGCCTCATTTATCCTAGCAGTAAGAGCCTCCATTTTTGATTGAACCTCATTAATAGCTTTTTAAATTTCAACTTGATTAGACTTTAGTTCTTTTATTTCTCCAGAAAGGGCTTTTATTTCTCCGGACAGGGTTTCTCTAATATCTTCCATGCCTTTTTCGAGCCCGCCTAGAACCTTGAGAATCATCCTGAATTCCAGATCTGACATATTACCAATGTCTGTATTGATTAGGTCCCTAGCCTTCGGTCCTGCCTCCTGTTCTTTTTTTTGTGGTGAGTTTTTCCGCCTTGTCATTTTGTCCAGATAAGAATCCGCTGTTCTCCTTGTTAAGTGAACTTGGTCTTGGCTGGATTTCTTTGATCTTCTGGGGGAGGGGCCTGTTGTAGTGATTCTCAAGTGTCTTTGCCTCAGGCGGAATTGCACCGCCCTTACCAGGGGCCGGGCTAAGTAATCCTCTCAGGTTCGCTTTGGGGAGCTTTTGTTCCCTGAATGCTTTCCGTAGAACGGGAATGAAAATAGCAGCCTCCCAATCTCCGGCTCGGAGGAGCCGAGAGCTAGGGGCCCCTGTCTTCAGTGCGCCTTCAGAGAAAAGTGTTTAATCACTCCCGTCTCCCCAGCTCCGGCCGCGCTTGGAGAAAATCGTGCATAATCAGTCCCGCCTCACTGGCTTCTGGGAGCGTTCCGAGCTCACCCAGCCTGTGACCAAGCGTCTCTGTCTCTGGCAGAGTCCCACCTGGAGTCTCCAAACCCCGTAGATCCCTGAGCTCTCCCGGGTCGGAGTCTCCCCGGATCTTGTAGGCACCCCTCGCACAGAGCACCGGCCCATGTCACAGACTATGGCTCTAGGAAACCTCGGCTCTGTCTCCGCAGCCGGCTTCCCCGCTCTAATACCTGTGAGCTCTGCGACACTCAGACACCCCCGATCCTTCTGTGACCCCGGGGGACCTGAGTCCCCGCTGTCCCCGTGAGGTCTTCACCCCAGTTTAGCCTCTGGAGCGATGTCCCTCCGTGGAGCAGACTTTTAAACGTCCTGATTTTGTGCTCCGCCGCTTGCCGGGAGCCGGCCTCCCCCTGGGTTCTATCTTCCCGTCGGGTTGGATTCACTTCTCCGCTGGTCCTACCTTTTAGAAAGTGGTCAATTTTCTGTTTCTAGAATTGTTGTTTTTCTTCTCTTCGATCTCCTGTTGGATTCGTAGGTGTTCGGAATGGTTTGATAGGCTATCTAGCTGATCTCCTGCTGCCTGATGTCATCTCAGCCTGTTATTTCTCCACCATCCTGGCTCCTCCCCCCAGTCTTTCTTTCTTCCAATCCATCCACCAAACTGCAGATAGGACAATTTCCAGAAAATCCTTTAAATGGGATCTTCTGTTTTCCTGCTTTCTCTGACTTCTTAATACCTTCAAGATCAGGCCCAAATTCCTTTGAAATACACAAAGTCTTTCAAAAAGATCTGGCTCCAGTTGACCTCTCTGGTCTCATGCCTTGCCACTCACCCTTCCTCCAGCTCCATTTTCTAGTCATACTGGACCTACTTATAAAACTTTCAAGAGAGCTGGACTTTTTCCTGCCCCCTGGCTTTGGATAAGATGCTCTGTAGGTCTGACCATTTTATATGTCCTTTAGGCCTCAAGTTAGCTGTATTCTTCTTGGGTACATCTCCTTTACCCTCAAAGGCTAAGTACTTCTTTGGAAGTGGTAACATCCTATGCAAACACAGCATTATAAAAAGTCATTTATGGGAACTTTAATACTTGGAAAAGAAGAAATCTTAAGAAACAGCATTATCTGTGTCATAGGAAAAAAAACCTCATTTTGATAGTGAAAGAACATTCTCTATAACTAAAAGGGTGTTGAGTAAACAGGCCAGGATTATAGCTCTTGAGAGGACAAATGAAGAATGGTATTTCATAAAGTCGTGAGGTTTCCTATATTTGTATGTGGTAATTTTTTTTGAAGACCAATGACACCAAAGTCCACCATATTTTAGGAGGTTAGGAACAATAGTGGTGATAGAAAAGATCCACTTTGTACACTAAGCTCTAAGGAGAACTGAATGATTCATATTTTCTCCTTCATATATTTTTCTTTATAGTTGTTAGCAGTCTGGTCCTTATTCTTGAAGTAGTCCAAGAAAAAATAATTTTATACTTTTTGTCAATGAGTACTTAATTAATGAGAAATATCTCTGTCCTCAATCACACTTTCCAGATTTGAGATGTGAAGCTAAAAACAAAACAAAACGTGATTTCAGTTGACTGTAGGTATCTTTTACCAAAACATACTTTATTTTTATTTATTTATTTTTAAAGATTTTATTGATTCATTTGAGAGAGAGACATAGACACACACATAGAACAAATGAGCAGAGGCAGAGGGAGAAGCAGGCTCTCCACTGAGTCAGGAGCCCGACATAGGGCTTGATCTCAGGACCCCAATATCATGGCCTAAGCTGAAGGCAGATGTTTAACCATCTGAGGCACCCAGGCACCCCCCAAATCATACTCTAAAGTCATTATGGTCATATAATTTGTAATCTTTGTTAATAGTGTCAACAACTTAGCAGAGATGAAGAAACTGGAGAAAAAGAGGTTTTAAAAAAAATTTTTTTTTAAAACGATTTTTATTTATTTGACAGACAGAGATCACAAGTAGGCAGAGAGGCAGGCAGAGAGAGAGGGGGAAGCAGGCTCCCTGCTGAGCAGAGAGCCGGACGTGGGGCTTGATCCCAGAACCCCGGGATCATGACCTGAGCTGAAGGCAGAGGCTTTAACCCACCGAGCCACCCAGGGCCCCAAAAAAGAGGTTTTAAACAAAAAAATAATTAGTTCTTAATAATCACAAATACTTCCTTTTCCCCGGGAAGGCAGTAGCTAATAAGATAGCGTCCTTAGTGAGTAAAACTAGCCTTCTATAAGTTACTAAAGAATGACTCAGTGACTTGATGACACCTCAGACTTCTTGCTTCTTTCTATATTACATGTATGGTGTGTGTGTATATTTAATTTGCCCAATGTGGGATATATTGCAGTGAGTATACAATTTTGCAACAGACTTAAAATTTTAAGATATAACTATACGAAATAATGAGCAAGGAGAAACAGAGAAATTGGGAAGCAGGAAGGAAGACCACAGGGAAAAACTGCCGATGGTTCCTTTTCCTCCCAAGCTCCACCTTTATAAGACACATTCACCTATAAGGACAAAGACAGTTATAATCAAAAAGAACCAAATCTTATTTTATATATATGGGTTGTTAGAAATAAGGTTACAATTATAAAGACTCAGGAGACCATCTAGTTCAACTTCTTTATAACACAGAAGAAGCAGAAGCATTAGAACCGGACTGGAATTTCACTGAGACAACTGGGCATGAAATCAATCAGAATTGCTTAAAATACTGCTATAGGATTTTTAATCCTTTAGTTAGCTAAAAGGGCTCTAGAAATAAGTTAACGGAGTTATTCACAGCCTTTTTTTTTTTTTCCCTTTTCAACATACCCTCTTCTTACAGAAAAAACTACCTCCTTCAGCAGTGATTCTTAGCATGTATTTTGTGTGTGTGTGTGGGGTGATAATTTGAAAAAATGTAAAAGCTCCTCTCCCAATGAAAATCACGTCTACCAAAGCCTTCATTTCAAAAGTGATAAAATTAAGGTTCTACAAAGTGAAGTGCTTTGCTCAAGACCCCACCCATAGAAGAAAACCTGAGCCCTCTGATCCTAAGGAGAGGATCTTACTTTGTTGTCAACTTAGATATGAAGACTCACCTGGAAAAACCATATAGTTACTATTATAATGAACTGCCCAGTGTAAGACAGGAGACCAGAGATCGGCACTAACACCCAGGTTTTCTTTTATCTTTTTATCCTGGGCATGTTTCAAGGACTAGATTCAGGTTTGGTGAAAAGCCATTTTTATTTTAGCTACCCAATTCTTCTTCTTCTTCTAATTTTTTTTAAGCTTTTCAAATTGAAATACTGATCTTATGCTACTCTCTCCATTTCCTTAGCAAATGTACAACTTCTTGCAACACTGCTTTTGTTGCCCACCTCTCACCCTGATGCTTGTGCCTTTTCTCTATTCTGTGTAAGAGATGAAAGGTCAGAAGGTACTAAGGACTTACAGAACTAGCCTCTCTTATCTGCACTTAAGGAAAATTTTGGCATGTGAGCTACCCAAGGTAGCAGGTAATGTTTCTTTATTATTTAAAAATTTCCCCCATACATGTCTTAGGAAGGCTGTAGAACTTTATCATGTCTATTGATCTTATCTGCAGGTTAAATAAGCTTCTGACAGAGTGCAAGTCACTGTTGCCCTACAGAGTTCTGAGGAAGCCAAATCCTTCTCAAAATTTTTTAGTTCTCAAAGATGTTACTACTCACAGAGGACAGAATGTAAAGTTCCCTGGTATCATTCCAAAAGCAGCTTTATTGTTTTCTAACATTTATAATACTGTATCAAAGTAAAAATTCCATTTGAAAGTTACCAGGGGGCAGATCTTAGAGAGAGCTAACTATTCCTAGGATAGTTACGGTTTATCAGTTTATTTGTGTAGAGTTATTATCAAGTCAGTTTGTCTTCCAAGTAGATTAAATACCCCCAATATACTTAATACACTTTCTTTTGGCTGAGAACATCTTTTGTTTTTGGATAGAAAACTGGTAAACAATAATTTCTTCATATGGCTAATTTATTCCCCCAAATGTTAGCTGTGATATCCTGCATTTTCCTTTGTATCCCTGACATTGTTATCTGACTCCAAGACCCACCATCATGGTTCTCTTCCAGCAGGTCAACAAGAACGCCAATGGCAAAAGTAAACTGTGCACAAAGATACACAATAAATGTTTGTTGAAAAATAATAAACAAACATCTTTAGTAAAACACTAGTCTATTAGTATAGTTTAATAGTAAAGACAGCGGGCTTCAGATCAAGACAGCCAGGGGTCTGAATCCTGGCTCTGCCACTAAGAGAGTGAATTAAAGCAAGTTATTTAGTTTTCTACTGTTAATTTTCTTTTGAAAAATGGCTCCCTCATAGAGTTGATGTGAGTAATAAATGAATTAATATATATAAACAGTTTAGAACAGTGCCTGGCCCATAGTAAAGGGTTATACAATTGCCTGGCCCATAGTAAAGGGTTACACAATTTATGCTCTTAATATTATCAGGTAAGTGAGAAACTAGCAGGGCTGAATCAGGGTCCTGAAGCTCACCTCATCGTTTACTCCTGGACCCAAGACATGGAAATAAGAAGGGTTTCTCTTTAGGGGGTCTGACTTCCCTCTCCTGTACCTGCTGTATGACACCTTGTATGCTAATGTCTCTCTCTGTCCCCCATGCTTCTCCCTACTCAATACGGAGCTCATGAAAGAAAGTGACAAGTAACTGCCGAGTCCCATCTTTCTTGGTTAATAATTCAGTAAAGAATAACTTCAGTTTCACCTACTCCATCCTATAACAACATCTGAGACTGCATCAAGTCCAAATTCTCAGATGTTATATAATAGTGGCTTTAAAATCTATGCTCCCATCTCTATGTTAGAGACACATTACCACTTCAACAAAAACAAATAACAAAATAGAGACACCCCCTCCACCCCACGTTCAGGAGAAGAAAAGCTAAATGTCAGCCCTGTAGAGGAAGGTGCTAGGTGGCAAAAATAGACCCTACTGTAAATAATAATCCCGCATTAAAAGACACTGACTGACTGTCAATAAAAGTTGACATTTAGCAGACTTAATTCAAAATTTCCCTATGATTACTTCAGGAGATCAAGATCTCCACCAAGACCAAAATGTTGGCTATTGGGTGCCGAGACTTATTTTCAAGAGTTCCCCATCTTTTCCTCACTGCTTATTATGTGTAGAGCACTGTGCTATGATCAGCCCTGATCCCTAAGGGGCTTCATAACTGGGCAACACTGGAGATGGCAAGGTAATGTGCTCCATGGTATTCATAATTAGGATGCTATCGGAGCTCTGTAAAAAGAGTGATTTCATTTCCTGGTGGGTAGGTGTTCTTAAACCAAAGCACTAGCAGGTCTTACTTCAGCAGTGACCTGAGAGGAAGAAACATCAGATTTACTCCGAGTAAGCATATGGTTTGAACATATCCCACAGGTGGTTCTGACATGAACTGCACCTTCTCTAAGGAAAGGCTTCATAAAAAAGATGGCAATTAAACTGGGTTGGAAATATAAAGTAGATTTCAACATGGTACGGGAAGATGGGGCATAACAGGTTAAAGGCACCACATGGAAAAAAGCAGAGAGGAGGAAAGTGATTTTCTTTTTTGGGAGAACAGCAAAGATGCCAGCTGACTGAGGTTAGATAATATAGGGCTTCAAATGCCATGACAGGAATTGGAAATATATTCTGGAGACCTATAGTTCTCAAATGTATTCCTTCTAGGAGCTGCAGGGCTCCAGTGAGGTCTTTCGGGATCACTAATCTCTCTGCTCCCTCCCTGAGTTTCAAATAGAAAAACTCCACGTTGTTTACACACACACACACACGCATATGTATATATTCAGCACATTATTTCCTTGAATAAAGGGAGTCCACACACGCACACACACACACACATATGTATATATTCAGCACATTATTTCCTTGAATAAAGGGAGTCCAGTGTTTTAAAAGTTTGAACTGCTTCTGGAACTTAAACAGAAACAAAAACAAAACACCTGGGTCCCATCCCAGACTAATTCAATCAGAAATTAACGAGCACCTAGGGTTGAGAACCACTAATGGGAGTCACTGAGGGCCTCAAAGTGTGGTCCAGAGAGCAACAGCATTATGCAATCCTACAGAATCAGAATTTACATTTTTTAAAAAAGATTTTATTTATTTGAGAGAGAGAGGGAGAGAAAGAGAGAGAGAATGTGCACACAAGTTGGGGGAGTGACAGGCAGAGGGAGAGGGAAAAGCAGACTTCCTGAGGAGCAGGAAGCCTGATGTGGGGCTTGATTCAAGGACTTCAGGATCATGACCTGAGCTGAAGGCAGACACTTGACTGACTGAGCTACCCAGGCATCACCAGAATCTACATTTTTTGAGAAGATCTCCAGGTGACTAATATATACATTAAAGGTTGACAGGCATTGAAGGAATGTTCTAAGTAGGGATCACACAATGAAATCCATGTGATATGATTTACTGGTCATCTTCTACATATCAGATGTGATGCTGGGTACTTTTTGTACTTCGAGCCTCAGTTTTCTTATCTGGAAAAGGAAACTTTATTTACATTGTGGAGCTGTTAGGTATTAGATATCCATAAAGTGTTAAGTATAGTGCCGGGCAAAAAGCATTTTTAAAAAATGGTAACTATTACCATTAACATATATTTCTTCAAATTATTGCCATCCTGCAAAATTCTCGATATATGAAACTAAGACTCAAAGAACTTCAATGGCTTGACAAAGGTTACACAGTAAGTGGTTGAACTAAATTTCAAACCTAGAACTGTCTCATTCAAAAGCTTCTCTTCTTTCCCACACAACACTCTGACATCAAGGCTCAGTGTAGACTGGAAGTGGGAGAGACGGAAGACAAGGCAGAACTGATGATTAACTGGTGTTAGCATTAGTTTCACACTTTTGTTTAAGAGATTAGAATTGGCCAAAATTACAGAGAAGTACGAATAAAAAGCAGATCTGAGTTATATAAATCCTGATATCATATAAACACTTAGCAGCTTAGTTAATATTTATATAATATTTAGTTAGTATCTAACAATATTTAATCTCTAGATAGGTTTATAGAGTTCACAAACCACTTTCATATGCATCATGGTCTTTAACCTTCACCACAATTATGCAAGATGGGATTATTATTCTAAAATGAGATCACTCTATTTTTTCCTCCTTAAACCCCTATTTAATACATAAACCTGGATTTCCGAGTATCTTATAGTGGCTTTCATGTCAGGCCTTGTGTTAAAAAAATAATCCAGATTTTCAGTGGCATGTGTAGAGTTCATCTCCTATCCTTTTCCCCTTTAGCCCATCATCAGAGGTCAGAAGATACATGGGTTTTGGTCAAAGGAAATAAGAACAAGGCAGGCAGCATAGGTATATCTAGCTTGTTTGCTCCAGTGAAGGAATGGAAGGTACTTGACTGAGCTCTCTGGGTTCTTGGCAGAAGTGCTGCCCCAACTGGAGGAGAGTTTTTAAGAGATCAGCCCCATAAAACACCTCAGTAGAGATGAGAGAATGAGTAACCAAACAGAAGACTAAGAAGTTACTTTTTGGCTTTTGGTATATTCATTAAATCTACTGAGGTGTGTCCCCCCTACTTCCCACATCCTTTGTGCCAACATTTCTGAGGCATCCTTTAGAATCTACAAAATTCCTGATTCCATAACTATAAAGGATTGATTTTTAAAAAAATATTTTATTTATTCATTTGACAGACAGAGATCACAAGTAGGCCGAGAGGCAGGCAGAGAGAAAGGAGGAAGCAAGCTCCCCGCAGAGAGCCCGATGTGGGGCTCGATCCCAGGACCCTGAGACCATGACCTGAGCCGAAGGCAGTGGCTTAACCCACTGAACCACCCAGGTGCCCCAAGAATACATGTTTTTAAAAGGGAAGCAAATGAAAGGCTCGAGAAACATTCTGTTCCTCACAATAATCGCACAGGTGTAGCTATGACAGACAGCACGTTCATTTTGCGTTGCTACGAACAGCCCATTATGTCCTTGCTTTCATGAGAGATTTCTGCAGTCTGCCCTTGTAAAACATTTATAGAAGTGACTTCCCGCACTCAACTTAGTGATTTAATATTATACAAAGTTCATTAGTCATGGTATCTACATCAATTTTTTTAAACAAGATTTTATTTATCCACTTAACAGAGAGAGAGAGAGCAGAAATAGGGAGAGCAGCAGGCAGAAGGAGAGGGAGAAACTGGCTCTCCGCCGAGCAGGGAGCCCAATGTTGGGCTCAACTCCAGGACCCTGGGATCATGACCCGAGCCGAAGGCAGCCGCTTAACCAACTGAGCTACCCAGGCACCCCACTACATCAATTTTCTACAGAAGCTATTATAACCTTTCTGATTTCAGACATTGCCTTCTCTCTTTTTAAGCAAAACAAACACAGATTTTATTGAAGATCTACTATTTAAGAACAACCCATTTGTAGTATCCATAATAATTCCTGTCAACGTAGGGTATCTTTGAGGGATTTAGTGGTTTTTGCTTTTGGCAGTGCTACAATGGTGGAAATACCTTATACTGCCCATCCCCATCTTAGTGTCTGGTAATACACAGGGTTGTTGGAGGCCAAGCAGATTTAATTTACCCACTTCTCAGCTTGCATTAACCTTTGAATAATAATGCACAGCTGAGGCTGCTGTAAGAAACAAACCGAGGAATGAATAATTAAAAACACCTCCTCAGCCTTGGAAAGACCAATTCCAAACTATTAGGGGAGGTTTAATTGTGACTACAGCATTAAAAAGGCTGATTGTATTCTTTATAAACTGAAACAAATGCTAAGGACATAGTGCGACTACAATATATGTAGTATATGAAAAGCAAAGCTCTGAAAGCACCTAGTAATCAATTCAAATGAAAAAAGTAAGAGTAGTCTGATTCTAAAGAAAAACAATTACTCCTAAAGATGGGCACTCTTATTGTCTATATATAGAGAAAACGGCTACTACTTATAAAAAGCTATTATACATTGGATACAGGTGGACTGGCTGGAATAACATTCAAAGGGATAGAAACGTTAAAGCTGAAACAAAAGATTGAGAATAGAATAGATTACAGGAAACCCCTACCTTCTTTCAATCTGTCAAGTGCTTATGCCAGCTGGGATTCTTCTTTGCTTTTGATGCGTTTCATTTTCCTTTGGGAACTGAAATCTAATGTAGCTGTCATATTTATGTGTTAAGATCACTAAACAGTCGTTGCTATTTTATATACTTGCTAATAATTGTTAATATCTAACACCATTTTTAAACCAAAGACTACCCTCTTTATCTGAATAGCTGGAAACAATTATCTCTGTTACTAGACCTCTAGCAAATGGCAGGACATCTCCTTAAATCAAGGAGGGCAGTTTCCTCCTATTACTGACTTTAAAACATGTATCTTTAATTATTCAAATTAGGAAGTTTTTTTTGCACTTAATTATATTTTGCTAAATTTAAGGTCTTTTCCTTTACCTCTGTTCAAAAAACCATTATTATTTTTTTTTTTAAGATTTTCTTTATTTATTTGACAGACAGAGATCACAAGTAGGCAGAGAGGCAGGCAGAGAGAGAGAGGGGGAAGCAGGCTCCCCGCTGAGCAGAGAGCCCGATGCGGGACTCGATCCCAGGACCCTGAGATCATGACCTGAGCCGAAGGCAGAGGCTTAACCCACTGAGCCACCCAGGCACCCCTCAAAAAACCATTATTGTTAGTGCCCTTCTCCTAATAACATTTCTATTACTGGGAATTAGGGAGATAGAAACCTTTCTTCTATATGAAGCAACTTTGTGGCTTTTAAAATGACTTTAGTTTTCATCTCTATGCTTTTTTTGGTTCTCTGAATCTTCTCTAATTTTTGGTCTAACTTACAGATGACTCTTTGTACATAATAGGTAAAAGGGTGACAAGTGAGAACAGAATTGGATTTGCTATTTTGGTATAGACCAGCTTCTCATTTGGGAGAACAAGAATATACTATTTTTTTTCTTGTAGGTTATATTCTTAATATTTTCTTGTACCACATCAATTTTTGATATAAGAAAACTGTTGGCTTATACTGAACTTGTTTCCTATTCGGACTAAAAATTTCATAGTTCTACTTGTAATTAGTCACCACTGGAAAGAGTTCTCATTACTCCAGTTTCCTCTGAATGCCACTATACCCTTGTCAGGACTCTCAAATTGTCAGATACTTGTTTAAATTTCCTTTGGTATTCAGTCTATTGTATTTTTCTCAGAGTTAGCTGTTTTCTAACACTTGGTTTCACTCCAGCCCCAGCAAAATAAATAATCCTTACCCCTGGTTTCCTATAAGCCATGACTTCTGCCTCCATGACAGCACTAACCTAGGCAGGGTATGTTGTTCTTGGCCTTCAGCAGAGGGGTCCCTTCGGGGCAGGTACTATGTCTTACTCATCTTTGCATCCTTGTCAGCTGCAATGATGTCTGGAGCCCAGCAGATACCCAGAGAACATTTTTTGATTCAATGTGAATTCACAAAGAATTGACACTTTTAAGAGTGACCAAAAAGTATTGAGGGCAGAGTAGATACTGAATAAATATATGAATAACTTTTTGGGGGGAGGGGAAGGATGGAATTATATTTTATTTTAAACTTTTTAATTTTAAAAGTTTTAAATTTATAGAAACATTGTAAAGGTAAAGACTACATAATCCCTATATACCCTATAGCCAGTTTCCTCTATTATTAACATTTTACATAGTATGGTACATTTGTCACAAGTAATGAGGCAATATTGGTACATTATTATTATTATTGTCCTTAGTTTATTGAGATTTCCTTGGTTTTTATCTAATGTCCTTTTTCTGTTCCAGGATTCCATATAGGATACATATTGTTTAGTAGTTGTACCTTTTTATGTTCCTTTCTTTTTTATAAAAATACAGGCATACCTCATTTTATTACACTTTGCTTTATAGCACTTTGCAGATACTGCATTTTTTTACAAGCTTAAAGTTTGTGGCAACTCTGCTTCACAAGTTTGTCAGCACCATTTTTCCAACAGTATGAGCTCACTTCATGTCTCTGAGTCACCATTTGGTAATTCTCCCAATATTTCAAATTTCCTCATTATTATTATATTTGTTATAGTTACAGTGGTCTCTGATATTATTAATTTTAATTGTTTTGGGGTACCATGACCAAACCTATATGAGACAACACACTTAATTGATAAAAACTGTGTTCTGACTGGTCTACTGATTGGCCATTCCCTCTCTCCCTCTCTGTGGGCCTCCCTATTCCCTGAGACACAAGAGTAATAAAATTAGGCCAATTAATAACCCTACAATGGCTTCTATGTGTTCACATAAAGGGAAGAGTTGCATATCTCTCACTTTAAATTAAAAGCTAGAAATTATGAAGTTTAATGAGGAAGGCATGTCAAAGGCTGGGATAGGCTGAAAGCTAGGCCTCTTACAGAAAATTGTTAGCCAAGTTGTGAATGCAAAGGAAAAGTTCTTAAAGAAAATTAAAAGTGCTGGTCCAGTGAACACAGGAATGATGACAAAGCAAAACAGCCTTATTGCTGCTATGGAGAAAGTTTTATGGTCCAGATAGAGGATCAAACCAGCCACAGCCTTCTGTTAACAAAGTGAAGCAGCAAGTGATCCTGTAGAAGCTGCAAGTGATCCAGAAGATCTAGATAACTGATGAAGATGGCTACATTAAACATTTTCAGTGTAGACAAAACAGCCTTATACTGGAAAGAGATCCATGTAGGACTTTCATAGCTGGAGAGAAAAAGTCAATGGCTTGGCTTCAAAGATTTGAAGGATAGATAGGCTGGCTCTCTTGTTACAGGCTAACGCGTTGGTGACTTTAAGCTGAAGCCAATACTCACTGACCATTCATTCCGAAGATCCTAGGGCTTTTACACATTATGTTAAATCTACTCTGCTTATGCTGTATAGATGGAACAACAAAGGCTAGATGACAGCTCATCTATTTACAACATGTTTTATGGAATATTTTTAAGTTCCACTGTTGAGACCTACTATTCAGAAAACAATGATTCCTTTCAGGATATTATTGCTCATCGACAATGCACCTGGTCACCTAAGAGCTCTGATGGAGATTTCTAGTAAGATTAATGTTGTTTTCAGTCCTGTTAACACAACATCTATTCTGCAGTCCATGAATCAGGAGTCATTTTGACTTTCAAGTCTTATTATTTAAGAAATATATTTTGTAAGGTTATAGCTGCCATAGATAATGATTCCTCTGATGGGTCTGGGCAAAGTAAATTGAAAACCTGGGAAGAATTCATAATTCTAGATGTCATTAAGAACATTCATGATTCATGGGAAAAGGTCAAAATATCAACATGAATAAACCAACCCTCATGGATGACTTCGAGGGATTCAAGACTTTAGTGGGGAAAGTCACTGCAGATGTGGTGGAAATAGCAAGAGAACTAGACTTAGAAGTGGAGCCTGGGGGTGCCTGGGTGGCTCAGTGGGTTAAAGCCTCTGCCTTCTGCTCGGGTCGTGATCTCAGGGTTCTGGGATAGAGCCCCACATCAGATTCTCTGCTCAGTGGGGAGCCTGCTTCCTCCTCTCTCTCTCTCCCTGCCTCTCTGCCTACTTGTGATCTCTGTCAAATAAATAAATAAAAAATCTTAAAAAAAAAAAAGAAGTGGAGCCTGAAGATGGGACTGAATTGCTGCAATCTCATGATAAAACTTTCAACAGAAGCAGTTATTTCTTCCAGATAAGCAAAGAAAGTGGTTTCTTGAGATGACTCTACTGCTGGTGAACATGCTGGGAAGACTGTTGAAATGACAACAAAGGATTTAGAATATCACATAAACTGAGTTGATAAAGCAGTGGCAGGGTTTGAAAGGATTGACTCCAATTTTGAAAGAAGTTCTACTGTGGGTAAAATGCTACCAAACAGCATTGCGTGCTACAGAGAAAGCATTCGGGAAAGGAAGAGTCAAGAGATGCAGCAAACTGCACTGTTGTCTTATTTTATTTTTTATTTTTTTTTAAGATTTTATTATGTCAGAGAGAGAGCAGGAGCGAGCACAGGCAGACAGAGTGGCAGGCAGAGGCAGAGGGAGAAGCAGGTTCCCTGCTGAGCAAGGACCCCGATGTGGGACTCGATTCCAAGACACTGGGATCATGACCTGAGCCGAAGACAGCCGCTCAACCAACTGAGCCACCCAGGCGTCCCTGTTGTCTTATTTTAAGAAACTGCCACAGCCACCCCAACCTTCAATAATCACCACCCATTAGTCAGCAGGCATCAAAAACAAGACAAGACCCTCCACCAACAAAAAGATCAACTCCTTCAAAGGTCAGATGATGGTTAGCACTTTTGAAGTAACAAAATATCTTTTAATTAAGGGATATACATTGTTTTTTTTAGACATAATGTTATTTCACACTTAATAAACGATAGCATAATATAAACACTATTTGTATATGCACTAGGAAATTAAAGAATTAATTTGACTCACTCTATTATATTTGCTTTACTACAGTGGTCTGGAATCAAACCTACAGTATCTTTAACCTATGCTTGTAATAAAATAAAAACTTAAGAAGAGAAAAAAAAAACTTAAGAAGAGAAACTGTGTTATGGAAATACTTGGTACTATCTTTGCAATTTTTCTGTAAATCTAAAATTATTCAAAAATAAAAGTTAATTTTTGCTCACTCTGGCATCACATATACTAAAATTGGAATTATACAGAGATTAGCATGGCCCCTTTACAAGGATAACATACAAATTCATGAAGAGTTCCATACTAAAAAAAAAATAAAAAGTTAATTTAAGAACTGACACTGAAAACAACAAAAGCAGTATCTTTCTTGAATTTCCTTAGAAAAATTCTTTTTTTTTTTTTTTAAGATTTTATTTATTTCTTTGACAGAGATCACAAGTAGGCAGAGAGGCAGAGAGAGAGGAGGAAGCAGGCTGTCTGCAGAGCAGAGAGCCCGATATGGGGCTCGATCCCACGACCCTGGGATCATGACCCGAGCCGAAGGCAGCGGCTTTAACCCACTGAGCCACCCAGGCGCCCCCTTAAAAAAATTCTATATGTACAAATGTTCATCTTGTACAATGTTTGTTTTATTTTTATTTAATTTTTTAAAAGATTTTATTCACTTATTTGACACAGAGAGAGCGATCTCAAGTAGGCAGAGCAGCAGGCAGAGAGAGAGGGAGAAGCGCCTCCCCACTGAGCAGAAAGCCTGATCCCAGGATCCGAGATCATGACCTGAGACCAAGGAGAGGCTTAACCCACTGAGCCACCCAGGCACCCCAATAAGTTTAAGTTTTAAATTTAAGTATATGATTACTCATCTCTCTACATGGAAGTTTTCCCAAAATGTTGCCAAATGCTTTACATTAGCTACATTCTAATTCTATTAATTATACTGGTAATAGGATAGTACTGACCAAAAATATCAGTGAAATATCAACATTAAAATTACTTGCTTTCTGGGGAGGAGAAGCATAGGGAGGAGAAGCATGGTCCCAGGGTCCTGGGATCGAGCCCCACATCGGGCTCTCTGCTCAGCAGGGAGCCTGCTTCCCCCTCTCTCCCTCTCTGCCTACTTGTGATCTCGGTCAAATAAATAAATAAAAATCTTAAAGAAAAAAAAGAAGCATAGGGAGAAGTGAGGGTATGGATATTTCAACTAGATCTGCTCTGTACTCAAGTTTGAGTGTACAAATCAGTTTGCTTGATCCTTTGCTCCCCAGACCCCAACCCTTCCATGGTATATTAGTTATTTATTCATATTACTAAGCTCAATGAAAATGGATATCCAGTAAAAGAAAAGTTAGCTGAGATGCCAATGGCTACTTTCCAGTGAATGAGATCATGACATTTTAGGAACCCAAGATACCTTCTAAAACCCATCTCCTCTTTTTCCAAAGATTATGGATAGGCTGCGTCATTCAAGATTTTGTTTGAAGCAACTATGTCAATTGAATTCAAGAGAAATGATAAAACCCAAACCACCCTCCCCCACAAATAGTTAAGATTTGCTCCATGGTGACTTTTCAGTTCTGCAGGCTCTGTCACACTCCAAACTGTCAAGATGTCCATTCTTGTAACTTCCGGTAAGCAAGCAGTGGAGAATGCATTGCTGACAGCACCACAGCTCCAATATAACTACTAATAAACAGTAAAGCTACTTTTAATATCATAGTCCCAAACTTTCCTTGTTATAACTACCTATCAAATGTCTGTCCCTGAAATTATAAAAGAGATCAATACAGAATAGAAACTGATAAGAATGGGACTGTTTGAGAGACCTGAGAAAGAAATGGGATTAACTGAGCAACAGTTAGTTACTCCAGCATACTTGCACATTTGATCATTTATCCCCTCATTTACTCTGAAGGAAGAAAAGAAAAGGGAGAAACAAGGAAGTGGGAGATAAAAGAAAGATAAGAGAGTAGGAGTAAAAACTAGGTCTGAGACCACTAAAATGTGACAGCATACACTTAGAATTTACTATTATATTTTTAAAAGCTGACAGAATTGAGTTTTCTTGTCCTATTCCAGTTCAAGCCCCAGTGAGTATAAAATCTAATTTTGTTTAGATAGAATATATTCTTTAGTATGTATAAAAGCAGGGGAGCCTGGGTGGCACAGTTGGTTAAGCAGCCAACTTTTGGTTTTGCCTCAGGTAATGATCTCATGGTCCTGGGGTGGAGCCCACTTCTGGCTCCGCGCTTATCAAGGAGTCTGCTTGTGGAGTCTCTCTCCCTTTCCCTCTGCCCGCCTCCCCCAACAAATCCAGTAACTAAAACATCTCCACCAGATTCGATTTACATTTAATTGCTTTAGCATACCATGACTTCTTCTTAAAAAAGGTGTTTTCTTCTGTAATAACACAAAAAAATGCTTAAAATGTTAAATAAAAAGGAAAAATGATGTAAATGAAGTCAATTTACTTATTTATTCATGTATTTAACAAATATATTCTAAGCTCTTTCCGTGTGTCGGTCACATAGGTAATGCAGAGTTAGCACCAAACAAAACCAAACATTTATGTTCATGGAATTCATATCCTAATGAAGAGAAGATAACACTAAGCAAATAAAAAAGTTAACACACAGTTTGATGATGAGAACTAACAGGGAGCAATAAAACAGGTCTGGTAAAGGCAGTGATTCCAAATTACTTTTAAAAACAAAATAAAACCTAAAACACATATGTAGAACATTTAGGTATTACTTTATGAAATTTATCTACTTTTATTAAGTTGTAATTTCCCACTCCAAAAACAATCATGTAAAAGCTCCTAAAAATATGTTAGCACATGATAGACTCTTTTCTCTGTGAACTGTAATCTTATTTATTTGTATGTTCATAGCTGGCTAAGGATTTGCAAAATATCACTAAAAACTATCTGAATCCATGTAAGAGTTCTTTCTATTTTAGGTTAACAATTTATCCACTGCAAACACAATTATACTGTTTAGGACCAGAGCATGCTAAATATTCACAATGTAATTTTTTAAATAACAATTTTGGTAAAGATTACACCTCTTCAGCTGAACCTTAAAGATAGAAAGTGTTTTTAGTGAAAGAAACAATAAGGAATTTAACACACAAACTTCCAAAGTTAAATCAACGCAACTGGAAATAATAAGTTCTGAAACTTATCAGTTAATTTCAGAACATTCCAGTTTGATTATTCCTATAACTTTATGTATGACGAAGGTAGCAGCTTTTACAGTATACATGGATGTATAATAATAAAAATAGTGTATAAAACATTCAGCATAGTAGAAATGAAAAATCAAATGATTTAGATTCATTAAATTTAAATTGTGGGTCAGTATCTTTTAGTGGTTTTCTACTGCCAATTTCATAAATTGTACAGTATCAAGTATAATAAATATATCTGATGTCTTTGCTCATAGAAGTACTATCAGTATTAAGAAAATATTTGAACTGCCAAAACACAACACCATTTCTTAAATTTCAAAACAACAGCAACAAACAAGAACCTCAGAGACAGGTAAAATAATCCCACCAGGTAGAAGAAAAGCAAACCAATATTGATAAAAAAATGTTAGGAAAGGAACAAAAATCTACTTTATAAAGAAAATCCGTTTGCTGGGTTATTTGGGGAATGCCAAAAACAGTAAGGAAAGGGAAGGAAGAAGCATGTGAACTTCAAATACTATAAAACAGGTGATAACTCATATAGTGAATGGGAATCCTTGGGTATTCCATGCTTCTGCTTGGGTTGGCAGTAGTTCATTTTGAAAGCCCAAAAAATCACCAGAGAAAGTGATCCTCTAATTTAAAATTTATACTATTAATTAGATGGCAAATGACAAATCAACTCATGCTTGTTCAAAAAGACTCAATTTGCTGTAGACACATTAAGAGTATTCACAGCTTCACCTCTAATGCTCAGCTTGCCAATTCAGTGGCCTTGTATGGCAATTAAGGTAAGCAGCAGTTGAGGAGAAGGGTCTATTTTGGTAGTTATGATATTATCACATATAAGCATATTTCTCTTAGAATAAACATATATAAATGTGTTCTTCCTTTTACTAGAACAGTTTCAATGCCAGGAAAATACTAAAGACCTGCTACTATGTTTGTAAACTTGGCTCACATGGATTTCAAAGAAAGTTGTATGTTTAACTGAAAAATCCAGCACAAAACAATTGAGATCTGTTTTCCTTTCATAGTTAATCATGCTTTAAAAATAAATTCTTGAAAAAGCTCAAACTCATATTTTGGCAGGTTCCTGCTCCAACACAAACCCTAGCTGATTTAAGTTTTGATTTATTGATTAGAGTTTTAAGAAATTCATTTTGTTCAATTTAACTATGCTACATATTAATAATGGAGTCATAAACAGAGACCAAGAGAAATATATTCAGGGATAACTGAAAAGAGAATGGGTTATTACTCTTCTTAACAATGTTGTTAAAGGACTTCACTTAGAAAAATGGTTTCAGAGATGGAACCTCTGAGAATACTTACTCTCAGGGAGTAGAAACAGTGAAACTAGAAGCATACCAGGAACAGAAAAATCTAGATGAGATCCTGTTAGGTTTGACTGGCCTTTCTGATACTGTAACAGAGTTATCAAGAGGGCTTAAAAAAATTAGTTCTCTGAGCAAAGCAATGATGAGTAGATAAAAGTATAGCAGCAATGTCCACAATAGCCAAGTTATGGAAAGAACCTAGATGTCCATCAACAAATGAATGGATAAAGAATAGGTGGTATATATATACAATGGAATACTATGCAGCCATCAAAAGAAATGAAATCTGACCATTTGCGACGACATGGATGGAACTAGAGCGTATTATGCTTAGCGAAATAAGTCAATCGGAGAGAGACAACTATAATATGATCTCCCTGATATGAGGAAGTGGAGATGCAACGGGGGTGGGGGTTAAGGTGGTAGGAAAAGGAAAAATGAAACAAGATGGGATCGGGAGGGAGACAAACCAAAAGAGACTCTTAATGTCATAAAACAAACTGAGGGGGGTGAGGGGGACAGAGGTTGGGAGAGGGTGGTGGGGTTACGTTATGTTTAAATAAAAATAAAATTAAAAAAAAAAGTATACCTACCATTGATAATGTAAACGCCAGGAAACAAAGATAATCATCACAGGGTTACTCCTAAGAAGGAACCTTAAGGGAAGAAACCAGAGGCTGATGTGGACCAGAAAGGGATCAAACAGAGAAAAGGACACTGAGCAGAGAATCCAGGTTCAATCTACGAAATGGGTGGTCACCAAGAAGGTGAACGAGAACACCTAAAGAATACATACACTGGACTGTGTTAGAGAGGTTTTTAAGTATATTACTTCTTTCAACGCATGGCCAGCATTCATGAACATTAAAATGTTATGTTCCTCTGCATATAAGTAACAAATGTAGATTTAAAAGCTATTTATCTCAGTGGTAGGATGATTAACAACTGTTAACTGGAATTTTAGGCATTATATCTAGAAAACAAAAAATAGTAAGATAATGTTTTGTATTCACAATTTGCCCACCAGATAAATTTGTGGGTCTTCTGAGGTTTAGCCACCTGTTCTTAGGCAACATCTAAGTACAGATGTGTTTGTATAATAAAGGTCATTTGATTCTTTTGTTTCTCATTTATTCATTATAATTAATTCAAAGTCACTGAACCAGATGCATGAAGTAAAGAAAAGAATTACATATAGCCTTAAAAAAGAAAGAAAATCTTTTCCCAGGTTCTAAAGGAAAAACAGGAGAACTTGGAAAATTTTCCTAGAATTTTCACAGGATTACTGAAGTTAAGGTTCTTCTCAAACATTTAACACTTTGGAAAATCTGTGTTCCCTTATTACAACTCACTAGACTGGAAAAGGACTACTCTATTTATTTCAAAGGTCCAAAAGAGCTTGTATAATTATTTAGTTTTTCAGAGGACTTAAGTCTCACCTATAAGGTAGGGATATGGTGTGGATCCCAAAGGCTAGTTGTAGCCTAGCTTTATTCACTTCAGTGAAGAAAACAAAATGTCTTTATTATAACGAAGGGTATATTAATTCATCCATTAAGAGAAAACGATGCTAGATCCTGGGGCATGGTGGTAAGACATAGCTTCTCTTCTCGAGTCTTACAAATAAAGGGAGAAGACAGACAAGTTCAGGGACAATTACAATGTACTATAATGAATGCTGTCTGTAATAGGAATAAGTACGGAGTACCTATGCAGAGAGAAAAGGCCCCTCAACCAGCTTTTGAGATATTCAAAGAAGTTATCCAAGAGTATGGGAAAGTGGAAGGAAAGGCAAGGAGAGAGAGGCAGGCAGGGGAAGAGCATAGGCAAACTGCCGGAGGCAAAAGACAAAAGGAAGTTTCTTGCAGAAAACTAGGCGCTGCATGGTGTGTGACAAAGGATGAGGCAGGAAAGGTAAGCAGAGTCAGACCAAGAAAGCACTTTTATGCAGTGCTCTGCTGGACTTACCTTGAAGGGAATGGAATCATGAATAGGAAGAGAAGTGAACATGAACATATTTTTGTTTTAGATAGACCTCTCTGACAGCAGTGAGGAAGGGGAGATTGGGGACATGAGACCAGTTAAGAGGCTTTACAATACTCAAGGTAGAAGATGATGGTGGTAATGACAGTGCCCTGGAAAGAAGCCTGAATTCTGGAGCCAAGACACAAAAGGAACATGCTGAATTTGAAGGGGCTATAGGACGTCCAGGTGCCAATGCCCAGCCAAGTGTGAAATTTAGGTGGCAGAACTGTTGCAGACTAGATTTGTGAGAAAAACAGTACACAGTGTGTATTCTGAGCCCCAGGAGTAGATCAAGTTATGAGAAAGCTAGCAGTGAAAATGGGGAGATATTAGGAGGGTATTCTTATCAGAAACTCTCACGGACACTTAAAAGTTGGCCTAACATGAGAAACCAAATGAGGAAAGGCAGGAGAGAATGGTATTATAGAGGCTAAGAGTGAGGAAAGCACTGGAAGGGGAAAAAAAGAATCAACAGTGTAACATACTGCAGAATGGTAGAGAAAATAACATTGAGAATGGTCCATCAGTTTTAGTGAAAACTGATGTTCGTGACTTTGAGAAGAGCAGTTTAAGTGAAATGTCTGGCATTGTGTGTTGTGGATTAAGGAAGAATGCACAATAAAGAGACTAAAAGAGAGACAATGTGTTTCTCTCTCTCGAAGTCTGGATGGAAAGGGACAGAAAGGAATGTGGCTCGAAGAGGACTCAAGAGGGGATGAATACAAAGTATTAGGCAAGAGGGAGGATGAAATCACAGACAGAGCATTGTGCCCAGACTGCCACCTTGGTTGTGTGACCATGGGTAAATCTGATCATGTACAAACTGAAACTTTTCAGGTCCTAGTTTACTCTTCTAAAGATGAGAATGGTAGAGTAGATAACCTCTAAAGTGCCCTTTAGTAATAAAGTCCATAATTACAATTAGGTCATAATCTCATGAAGGTGGTTTTGTTTTTTTTTTGGTGATAGAAGACTATAAAAACGTAGTAGTGCTCGCTTCGGCAGCACATATACTAAAAAACGTGCTAAAATGTACAGAAATGGACTTACTTCTGTCTTCTATCCAGACAGTCAAAAGCACTTTGAACCAGACTTACATTGTAAAGAAAAAACCAGAATCACTGAGTGGCTCAGGCATGTAACAGAAATGTTCAGTCTGGCCTTGTCTGCCCAACCACAAAAACTGAGACAGATTGGTGCTTCTTTTGACTCCTGGAGATAATCAGTAAAGACCATAAATTGATTTTGAATAACAGGAAGCTACTAAAATATTCAGAAAAACCTAAGTTCTTTCTACAAAAGTATTTAAATGAAATCAAGGAATCTTACCTCCATTATGTTTTTAAAATTTCCTTTCTTAAATACCTTTTTCATTTAACTATAACAAAAGTTTATTTCTTACTCAAGCCATTTTCAATGTGTGTTGACAGAGGGGGAAAAGGCACTCTGTTCTTACTAATTTAGAGACCCCATCTCTTTCCATTTAAATCAGAAGTTCTTAACCTCTTTTTTGTTCCATGACTCATTTGGCAGTTGGGTGAAGCATATGGACCTCTTCTCAGAATAATGTTTTTAAATGTATCATATAAAATGCACAATATCACAAAGGAAATACTTTATTAAAATATGATTGTCAAAGTATTTAAAAATTTGGTGTTACAAATGTGTTTCCTTATTAGATTCAATGACAAAATTTAATCTGAACTGGTGAATCCAGTAATTATTGTAATCATGAAGGAGTAAGGCATAGATATTATTTTGAGGTATCTGAAACAAAAATAATACGATTTCTACTGGTGTCAAGAAACACTGTGCAAGACCCTTTGTACCCAGCAGGCCAATTAGCGAAGAGAATGTGCATGGTGCCTGGAAGTACTTTGTATTTTTGCCACCTCACCTCAGCGGATAGAACTGAGTCATATGGACCACTACCTAGTGCCAGGAAATAGAATTTCATTAGCTCTTACTCTGAAATCTCTCCAGTTTCATTTTGTTTTTTGGGGGGTGGGGGAAGGGCTTTTGTCTGAAACTCATTCTCTAGTAGATTCTTCAGTAAGAGCTCAAGAGAACACTTCAATTCTTGGAATATCCATAACCATTTATCTACGGTAGTTATACTGGAAGGTAAATTTGGCTGGACAGAAAATCAGTTGCTCATGTTTTCTATCCTTTAGTATCTTAAATATACTTCAATCAACTAATTTTTCAATCTTTTCAAATTCCAATTTATGTTTTCATTCCTATCCTATAGCATTAAACATTTTTTTCACTTTGTTTTAAAATAATAGTTCATAGTTTCCATCTATTTTGTAGACTTTTGGGGGCATGTTTTCATTGTTGGGACATTATTTTGTTCTTTATTTTTTCCCTTAAAAATCTTTGCTTAGTTTTCTTTTTCTTTTTTTAATGATATAAGTTTTCCTGTACTTTTGAAAAGAATAGCCCAGGATAGTTTTTCCAACTTCACGATTCTAGACCTTTCTCTTCTCCTGTTTTCACAAAGTGATTTTTTAAAAAATGGCCTTCTACTTTGTGGGACTGCCTCTGTTGTCATCACCTGATTTATTTATCTTTTTTTAAAAAGATTTTATTTATTTGATGGGAATGGGGGGGTAAATGAGCTCAAGCAGGGTGAGCTGCAGAAGGAGAGGGAAAAGCAGGCTGCCCAATGAGCAGAGAGCCCCAGGAGGGGCTCAATCCCAGGACTGTGGGATCATGACCTGAGCCCAAAGGCAGATGCTTAACTGAGCCACCCCAGGTGCCCCTATTTATCTGTTTACTTATTTATTAATTTACTGTTTTTTTTATTTATACTGAACCTTCTTACAAAAAGAATTGAAAGCATTTTTTATGGTTTATCATTTTCAAGAGCTTTCTATATATATATAATTTTTTTTATTGGATATAGTTGATGCACAATATTACATTAGTTTCAGGGGTATAACATAGTGATTTCACAACTCTATACATTACGTTATGCTCACAAGTGTAGCTACCATCTATCACCATACAACACTATTGTAATACCATTGACTATGTTCCCTGTGTTTTACCTTCATTCCCGTGACTTATTCCTTCCATAACTGGAAGCCTGTACCTTTCATTCTCCTTCATTCATTTTGCCTGTTCCCCTACCCCACTTCCTCTGGTGATCATCAAATTGTTCTCTGTATTTATGGGTCTGTTTCTGCCTTTTTTTTGTTTTGTTTTTTAGATTCCACATATAACTGAAGTCATATGGTATTTGTTTTTCTTTGACTTATTTCACTTAACATAATAATCCCCAGTATATATATAATCTTTACTATAGATATAAAATGGAATATTATATGTATCTACCTATATATATACATATATATATATCCATATACATTCTCACATCTTTTTTTATT
This sequence comes from Taxidea taxus jeffersonii, assembly GCA_003697995.1. Classification (NCBI taxonomy): domain Eukaryota; kingdom Metazoa; phylum Chordata; class Mammalia; order Carnivora; family Mustelidae; genus Taxidea; species Taxidea taxus. Next base: position 24,275 of record ML093466.1, on the reverse strand, counting down.
CATTCATCAACCAATGGACACTTGGATTGCTTCCATATTTTGGCTATTGTAAATAATGTTATAATAAATATAGTATGTGTTTATTAATTTATGCATGTATCTTATCAAATTAGTGTTTTCATTTTCTTTGGGTAAACACCCAGTAGTAGAATTACTGGACTGTATGGTATTTCTATTTTTAAATTTCCAAGGAACCTCCATACCGCTTTCCACAGTGGCTATACCAACTTATATTCTCATTGCCAGTGCACAAGGATTCCCTTTTCTCTACATCCTTGCCAACACTGATTATTTCTTATCTTTTTTGATACTAGGTGTTCTGACAGGTGTTAAAGTGATATCTTATTGTGTCATTGTGCCATCACCTTTTTTTTTTTTTAAAGATTTTATTTTTATTTATGTGACAGACAGAGATCAAAAGTAGGCAGAGAGGCAGGCAGAGAGAGAGGGAGGAAGGGAAGCAGGCTCTCTGCTCAGCAGAGACCTCCACATTTGATCTCTGGTAAACAAGGCCTTCCCAGGAAACCTCTTATTACTGTAATACTTTCAAACTTTCCAACCTGCCTGACAGATATCAGCTTCTTTTACTAGAAGATTCAGATTAGTACTACTTGGGCCTTGTAATATTTGCCTACACGGTTGCATGCCAGATAAACAAGGCATTGTAAATTCTTATTCAGAAACTTGCCAGACTGAAACAATATTCAAGGATTGTGTGTATAGGAAATCTGTGAAGATGAGGGAAAAGAAAACTGATTTTGTGTTTATTTTAGAAATTGAAGGCCCTCAAGTAAAAGAAAGACACACACACAGTCAACAGATTACATTTTTCTCTGCAATAGGCAGAGTCCTTCACTGAAAAATAGAGTGAATCAATGTTACATTCTCTTGGAACTTGTTTAATCATGTATAATATTAAGGAGAAGTTAAACTTGACAAGTATATTACAAAATATATATGCCAGTGAATTACCTGTCAACTTGACAGGTTCAAATTTGCTTTAAGTTATTACTGAGGTACTTGATCATCCTAAGAGTACAATATGCAAAAGTTCTTACTGTGCAGAATGAAATGTCAAAATCCATGGTGAAGATGCCACAGATGACCACTGACAGGAATATAAAGGTAAAGCCATAATGTGAATAAGAAAATACATTTTTTTAGTGACATATGTAATTTAGATGTATCCATTTTTTTGTTGCAACTGTTTCTTTTAGGTTAAGTTATCCTCATAATCCTCTGATGAGCTTAAAAATAACAATATCCTTCCTTTACCCATTATCTTCTCCCCAAGGTAAATGACGCAGAATGTCAAAACTCGGAGATTTTGGTGCTCCTCTAACTCAAGTCCCTCATTTTACAATTAAGTTAATGTAGATCCATTGACGTTTATTTAAAAATGAACACAACAGGGGCGCCTTGGTAGCTCAGTCTGCTAAGTGTCCCACCCTTGATTATGGCTCAGGTCATGATCTCAGGGTGGTGAGATCAAGCCCTGCATTTGGCTTGGCATTCAGTGGGAATCTGCTTCTCTCCCTCGCCCTCCCAGCTCTTGCACTCTCTTTTTCTCTCTCTCTCAAATGGATAGATCTTAAATAAACAAACAAACACAAAATTTAGTATGGAACCACAATATACCAAGCATTATATATACACATGTTTTCTAATTTAATCCTAATAACTTAGTGAGATGGATATCATCACCCTCCATTTTTTTTTAATTTATTTTTTTTATTAAAGATTTTTATTTATTTATTTGACAGATAGAGATCACAAGTAGGCAGACAGGAAAGCACAGAGAGAGGGGGAGGCAGGCTCCCTGCCAAGCAGAGAGCCCGATGCAGGGCTCGATCCCAGGACCCCGGGATTATGACCTGAGCCGAAGGCAGAGGCTTTAACCCACTGAGCCACCCAGGGGCTCCCACCCTCCATTTAGAGATGAGCAAATAAGAGATGCATGACTTGATCAAGAACACATACACAATTAGTTCCAGAGCCAGGATTAAGCTTCAGAGTCCAAGTCTATTTTAATTTTTTATTAATTGTTTGGTTTGTTTCCCAACTCTCTCTAGCCCTTTAATTTTACATCTAACTTTAAGTGACTTATCCAAGGTCATGCAACTGGGTAATAAAATTTGAATCCAGGTCTTCTGACATCAGAGATTAAGTTTATTTCCTCTTCTCCACTGCAGTGCTAGGTATCTCTTTGACTTTAGACTTTGACTACTTCCTAGTGACTGCGATGAGTAAAGTACAATGGTGGATGGTCTGTGTATCATAACCAACCCTATCACAGTGTGTCATGCTCTTTTTACCTTCTGATCACCACTTTCCCCTTTTTTCCATGGATCTGCTTCAATGTCTTTTTGTTTTTGGCATTAAGCCAAACAACTGTGTGTAATATGGGGAAAATATAGGATAGTCTTCCTTATCCATAAATACTTACAGTTTGTAGAAATTAAAATTTGAATAGAAGTAGAGGGAGAAAAATAATTGCTAAATTGTGTGTTATCAACTGGAAGTCCAGATAAAATAGTAGTAAAAAATGAAATCAGGGCAAATGACACATAGGACTGACAAGGAGGACTGGCCTTGAGGGAAGGCAGAAGACATGGCTTGAAAATAGACAGTAGGTAAACAGCAAAATCCAGAATGGTCTGTATGGAGCAAGAGTAGGTGGGCTCTGTACCAGAAGTTCAAGGAAAGAAGGCTTCCCAGTATAGTGAGGCTTTGAATATGAGGCTTATGACCATGATTTATGGAGTTATCGTTGATTGCTGAAAATAAAACTAATAGTTACTATCTAAAAACTAATAGTTACTATCTATTTACTCTGTCCCTATGCTGCACTAAACCCTTTTAGTATTTCACATTAATCTTGATTGTAATTCCATGAAGTAAAGATTATTAGGCTCATTTTCAGTTGGTATAACCGAGGCTTGGTCAGGCAGCTTGTTTAAAAGTCACTGGAAAAGTAAGTGGAGGATCAGTATTCTAAACCATATCATTTGGATTCCAAAATCTACACTATTTTCTGACAGTTGTTTCTCTGCTAAAACCAACAGATAAAACAACAAAAAACATTCTCAAAGCACAAATCTTAGGCCTTCAACTTAAACCATATACAAGTAAACCACAAAGGGAAAAACATAGCTAAAAGATAAAAAGCCAAGAAAAGAAAACCTTTAAGCCTGAGGTTTCTCATGCAGCCAAATGCAAAATATATAAACACATGTAATAAAGTATATTTTATGACCAACAGTGACTTTGAAATCCAAATGGAGCACACATTTTATATTTAATAGAGCCCTTACATATTCCTTTTAGCCAAATTCACTTAATTGAGTACTTTATTTTTTCAGGGAAAAACTGCTTTGAAATTTTATCTCAGACCTTTCCGTAGTTAGATCTCATTTAAATCACCAAGAAAAATAACCACTGCTTTGCATTCATTTTGCAAATACATACTGAACTCTATGGAGCTTCTCCTACTGTGAAGGAGGAAGCAAATAATAAATATATTGTTGTAAGGGAAGTAAAGAAACAAGTCTCAGAGATTAACCATTATTTTGCAACAGGATAAAATATTCTGTAAAGAATTTACTATAATGCAATGAATGACCAATCCAAAGTTATCATTACAGACTGTCACACAGGCAAGGATCATAAAGACTGTTATATAGGATAGTACTTGGTAGAAAACTAGCTGTGAACTAATTGTGCATAAAAGGGGTCAATGTTTTCACCTACCATTTATATGGGTATCTATCTACTTAGGTACTAACTGTAGTATCCTTCATTTAATATTTTCTTCAAATTAAAAAAAAATTTAAAGAAGCAAAATGCCTATTTAAGCCTTTTTTTAAAAATAAAAACTTAGTTTAGCCTCAATTAAAAAAACTATGAAATCACAGTTCTGATTACTAGTTATAATATTTTTCCCAATACAAACTAAAATTAATATGGGTAATTAAACATTTTAAAATGTTTATTCTGTACTCTCTGTAATCATTCTGCACATCTCAGGTATAAAGCATCATGCTTTGGAAGCCACTTTAATAGGTAGAAACTCTCCTAAGACGTGGTGGGGGGGGATGGGAAGGGGGGAGACCATTAAAAAGTATTCTACTGGGGCACCTGGGTGGCTCTGGCGTTAAGCATCTGCCTTTGGCTCAGGTCATGATCCCAGGATCCTGGGATCGAGCCCCACCTCAGGCTCCCTGCTCAGTGGGAGGCCTGCTTCTCCTTCTCTCACTCCCCCTGATTGTGTTCCCCTTCTCATTGTGTCTCTCTCTGTCAAATAAATAAAATCTTAAATTAAAAAAAAAAGGATTCTACTATTACTGTGCAAACTGTTATAGGAATTTGCTCAACTCTAAAGAACATGTGCCTATACTAATAAATGCACACTATGCTGAGACTAGAAACTCAGTCAAAACAGAAATTTTGTAAAAAGTGAGGCATACTACACAACTCTCAGTTACAGTTAAACATATATTTTCCCTTTGATAGCTATTGTTCAAGAGGGCGTTTGTAGGCGTTCAATTGAAATGGCTTAAGTAATTCTATAAATATGTCACAATATTTGTCATTAGTTAAGGAAAAATGCCAGTTGTGCTAGAGCTGGGAGGCTGAAGGGTAAGTAGGGTTTGGAGATGTGAAGTATAGAGCTCTATAGACCTGGCCTGGGTAACAGCAAAAGTGAAGATTCCTTCTGCCCACATTTCTGTTCTGGCTAAAGGGTTTCCAATTCAGGCACTGCATAACCACTGGTGGTCTCTAAGAAGCCAGAAGATCATCCACTTCATCTTAAAGTCAGGAAATGAATTTGTCAGATACTCTTAGTTATTAGCAAGAGCTAATGGGATCGTTTGTGGGAAAAGTTATAAACAAAAATTATTTTGTGACAATGGTCTTTTGGAAATTTATGACTTTGGGAGTTTTAAAATGAGATAAACTATATTATACCTAGTATGATTCAAACTGCCTACTATAAGGGCAGGTAGAGCAGCCTGGACTCTGGATTCACAGATCTAAGTTTTATCTTGGTTGTCACTCATTAGCTGTGTGACCTTGGAAATTCTTTAAGCAATTCTGTTTCAGTTCCTCCAATGGTGATAACATTACCTAAATCATAGGAATTGCTGTGAGGATTAAATAATAGGACATGTAGAAATAATAGTTGAAGAGTAAAAATAGTGTGTAGAATAATAGTAAGAAGTCAATGATTTTTGCTATCGATTATGTAAAGGAACTTCTCCTTTAATGAGCAAAAATGGAAATAAAAATGTAAGTATCCATGAAATCTGGAAATGAACATTTAAGTATCCAGAAAGCTCAGGTTATAACATACTCGCTTTTCAGAGGATGTTAAGCAAATTATTTTCTAAGATACAGATGAACATATTGTTAACTGCATTATTTGTATATAAGACTTCACGTACATTTGAAAAACACTTGGTAATTAATGAAGCATTTTCTCATATATTATGTCATTTGATTCCCACCACGAAGCCTAAGAAGTAAGCAGCACAAGCATAATTCATATTTGTAGATGAGGAAACTAAAGCTCAGAATGGCTATTTAATTACCATAGTTATAGTAAGTGGAGAAGTACTTTCTTAGTATATCACCTTTGCCTCTCATAACTTTTACTTAACAGTTTAGGATAAAAAAATGGGTATTACATAATTAAATTCTGATTTAAGATTATTGTTTACTTGCTTTGCTTTAGATTTAAGTAGAATTGACAAAGTATTTTTCAGCACAATGAAATTTCAAATATCTTCTTATTAGGTCCTAGAAAAGTACCCTGTGTTTGAGAGGCCCTAAAAATAAGTGTGAAAATTTATGTTAATAGTTGATGCTACTGGAGCTTATTTTGTCTCCTTGGAAAAAAGTAGTAAGTACATTTAAATAATGATTAAACACTAATCTACCATAAATGATACAAAACACTTTGCTTATACCATTGACTTTGCAGGTCAGGTTCTGGTTTATCCTTCAAAGACCAACTTTATTACTAGATGACTGTTCATTTATGCAGCTATGAGGCAAAGCTCTTCTGCCATAGTTGCTGACTTTCTGTTAAATGTAAGCCAGGACTTTATGGCCATTAGAGGTATGAAATAGCCACAACAGTGATATGCAAACATGCTATTTTAAAATCAAGTCCAATGTCACAGTTCATATATTTTGTACATTTTAATTTTTCAAGAACATTATGATCTTTAAAATATTAACATTGGGTTAATGAAAATGGCTAGTATGAAGCCCTTTATTACCTTTGAGTTAAAAGCAGAGGACCATTCTATAATACAATAAATGACAATCACTAAACATGAAGGAGTTTGTAACTATACCGGAATAAACTTAAAATGGGTCTAATCTGAAGTAGAATGATGTAGTCAATGATTACTACATTATGCTGGGTAGTAGTAAAAACAAATAATAAGCACCTTATTAATGTACTATTTTTAAAAAGCCAGCAAAAATTTTTACTTTACTTTTAAAAAGATTTTTATTCATTTGTTTGAGAGGGAAGGGTACAAGGGACAGAGGGAAAAGGAGAAGCAGACTCCCCACTGAGCATGGAGCCTGATGTGGGGCTCAATCCTAGGACCCGGAGATGAAGTAAGATGCTTAACTGACTGAGCTGAAGTAAAATGCTTAACTGACTGAGCCACCCAGGCACCTCCTTTGTGTACATCCCTCCACCCCCTGCCAGAGCAAAAAATTTTAAAGAAACAATGTAGAGGAGAGAGAATAACTCATTAGATCCAGAAGCTGCTATAAGGTCCTCTCTGCAGACATCTGGCATCTAGGGACCCAGAAGGTGGGCCATCTCAAGTCACGGGGAAGAGAGTCCTATTGGCCTAATGTTCCATGACCAGCAGATTATGACTACTCCTGGTTACTAGGAGTATATGATAAAAACTGAGTCTTGGATTTCTTATGGTTTACAGTAAGGCAATATCCTCTCTGATGTGAGAAGCAAAATGGATTTGGGCCTCCAGGAAGAGAGGCTCTGATTCTCCTTCCTAATTCCAAGTTTCCTCTAATTCTGCCAATTAATACCATTTAAATAGAAAATATTGCTAGGGAGGCCAATATCGTACCTGCCCAGTACAATTTGGGTTAGTTGATATCATTTTTTCTCTCTTTGTACCCTAAAAAGGGTGTACACTGCAGGAATTATGAGAAAAAGACTGAGAATTAATTTTGAGCAAGATGCGTTTACAATTAAAGGCAGGTCTTTCAGTAGTAAAGTATTAGGAAATGCAACATTTATTGAGCCCTGTTTATTGAGAGTAGTAGGTCTCCCCCACACATAGCTTTAACCATCCAACATGCAGTAAGAATAATTTATTATAATATCACTAATGCTAACTAGGTGTCTACTAGGTGCTAGGCACTGTTTTATATACTTTACATCCCAGTTGGGGTGGATTACCATTGCACACCATCCCAGTTTCACAGACAAGGAAATTGAGGCATAGAAAGGTTAAATAATTTCCTCAAGCTCACACTGCCAAGTGGTTCCAGAGTTCCTGATTATAACAGTTACCCCACTGCTCTATAAGAACTCTTTTATCAGCTATATAGGGATGACCAAGAGTATAAGAGATAATGAAGTATGCAAAAGATGAGGTGGGAGAGTATTCAAATCAAATTCTTGGTCTAGAATTGGTCTGGACCCTTCCTTAACCTGAAGTGCCCAGGTAACATTTAACACTTGTCCTGTCCTTAATCCTACTCACTTCCTCCTGCCTGCCTAGACTGGTGTGTGCCTAGCAAACAGGAGCAGGAGAAGACCTTGAAAGTTCTCTGAGATGGAGTGGAAAAACTTGAGGACTCAGGGTTGGTCATGTACAGCAAGTAAGATTTGTGAGATGCTGTAGTCTTCATCCCACATTATCCTATACCCGCAGAGACAGATAAAAAACTATCAATGGAGGATCGTCATTTGTCTTTTGAAATAAAATTAAGAATCTCTGGAATTTGTCACCATTTAATGAGAATTAGCATTTTAATATCGTGTCCTGCTTAAGACTGGCAGCTTAAAAGTACTACTTCTCGTCTAAATGCAACAAATATTCTTGATACCAGTAACATATAGGTAACAAAAGCATATATTCACACACAATTTTTAGCAATATTAATAGGCAGCATATAGAGAAAGTGTTAGACAATGAAGACTTCAAGTTAAAACCAATACAAGGGGCACCTGAGTGGCTCAGTGGGTTAAGGCCTTTGCCTTCAGCTCAGGTCATGATCCCAGGGTCCTGGGATCCAGCCCTGAATCGGGCTCTCTGCTCAGCAGGGAGCCTGCTTCCCTTCCTCTCTGCCTGCCTCTCTGCCTACTTGTGATCTCTGTCAAATAAATAAATAAAATCTTAAAAAAAAAAATCAATACAATACAGTGGCAACATCAGGGAGACATTTTTGAATTATGCTATATAACAATATAATATTTCATACTGAATGATGCTAATCTTGTATTATTAAAAATGAAAAACAAGTTACAATGTATTCCAAATAAATCCCTTAGTGGGATATTTATGATAAATCACTTCAGTTCATTCCTAAGTTTACAACAGAGCAAGAACTGGATGGAATTACAGTTTGTTATAATTTCAGAAAACTTGATACAGTAGATGAAAATCACATTTAATATAAATGTCACATCATATAGTCATATTACTTTTGAAGTAACTGTTTTATTGGAGTAGTGTGAGTTTTCAGAATATGCAATGTAATCAAGACATTTCAAGTAGAAACAGGTTAACTTCATATTTAAAATGTAACAAATGTGCAATAGCATAATCATGGGAAGTAGACAGTATTCTAATACCAGAAATATCTGTCTTGGGGATTTGATAATCATACACACATGTATGTACACATGCATGCACACACATACACACACACTTTTGTGGCTTATTATATCGACTAAAATAAATGATAAATACAAGTTGTGACATTTTATTTACATCCAGAATCCTTTAAAAAGGAAATCACACAATGGTAACTAGAGAACCATTCAGAGTACTATGATCTATGAAGAGATGACTATTTGACTATTATGAATTTATAACTTCCTGTTATCAATGTATAAAAATTCTAATTTCTCATTTTCCAAATATCTTTGAATCAAGAATCAAAAATAGGATTCCTCTATCATACGGCAGCACAACTTCACCTACTGGTCAGTTTCAATTCAATAAACTGAAGACAACAATACTTGAATTAAAGCTACCTAACAAACTTAAAACGAACTGTGGCAAAATGGAGCAAAGATCTCACATAATGTTACTAACACTTGCTTTTGGGCTGCCTTCTAGGTACTATCACTAGCAACCTGTGGATTTGAGGTTACAGTAATGGTGCTAGACTTACATGGGGTCAGCTCAACTGTTTTCCAGTTCCTAATATGGCACACATTTTCAGAAAGTGACTCTGGGCCAACTATATGGATGACAGTTTTGAGACTGTCTCTACTTAGACCAATAGAGGCAATACATTATTGTAGAAATATGTGAAATTTAGTGCCTATACAATGGTTCTCCTGTTTTACCAATAACTGTTGTGAGGGCCACAGTTCCTTTACCTATCAAATGGAAATAACAGATTTTAATGGTTTTCTGTGAAAATTAAGAGTATTCTGTGAATTACAAAGTAGTTTAAGAATTTCCAGTACCAGGGAACCTCACTGGCTCACTGAGTAGAGTATGTAACTCCTGATCTCGGGGTTTTGAGGTCAAGTACCATACTCAATGTAGAGATGACTTTTAAAAAATAAAAAAATAAAAATAATTTTCATTACTTAAGACAGTCGGCTATGTTCATATAGACATAGATACATGGCCAAAAGATTAATGAAATGTAATGATTCCTTGAAATCAACAGAGTAATTTAGTAATAAGTACTTAATTTTGTTCATGCTTTTTCTTTTCCTTGGATGTCCTTGACCATTTCAATTCCTCCTTATAGGTATTTAAGTACATATTTTATCTCCTCATATTATATAATAACGTATGGTTTACACTATAAGCACATCTCATTGATCCTAATACTAGTAGTAATAATAATAACAAGAAGCAGCAGTAGCATTACCTACTGCTGCTGTTCCCAACTAAGGAGGGTTTATTATATACTAATAATCTTAGATTTCTTGAGAGCCTTAAATATAACCTATGTGGCAGGTACCATTATCACTTTAAATATAGATGAGAAAATAGAAAACAGGGGTGGTCGAGCAGGGATTTGAGCCCGAGTACTAAGTTAAACCACTTCTGCAATAGGTATTCTGTATGGTAGGCAAAAGACATGATTTCCACAGGGTCAGTGAGGTAGTGAATTAGCAGAGACTTGAACCCAGGTCTTCCGAATTCATTCTAGTGTTTTATCTTCTATCTCTGGCTTTCACACTAACTCCAACTGTGTGCCTATGACTTTTGGGAGGCAGTTCAAAGACTTAAAGTGCCAACCAGTCACATGTAGTCCAAATCATAAAAATAACCCCTGAAGTAAGTGACATCCTCTGAGTTGCTGCTGCCTAGCAGTATCACGCCTTGAGACAGCTAGCTCAGTCACTGAACGTCCTTGCCAGGGATTCTTCATCTGGAAAACAGAGATAAGCAATTGACCACTACCTAAACTTGCAGGATTTGAAATTAAGGGGGGGGGGGGGACTCTTTTAGTTATTCAGAATAAAACTGTCCAACACAAGGCAATTTTTATGTTCTCTTTTCCTTTTCAAAGTTTAAAACTAACACAAGTATTTGAATTCATCATATAGAAAGTACACAGAGAAAGGGGGCTTCATTCTGGTCTGTGTTTTTTACAAATCATAAAAGTTCTAAGAACTACGGAATTAAAATAGGCAAAGTAGCTCTATCTACAACAGTAGGTGGAACTTCTCCAGAAACTTTCCTCACAACTTAAAATGGATCAAGGCCTGAATAATTTGCTCACATGATGAGTTTGTGTAGCAGACTTCAGAGCAATTGAAGGTTATTGTGGAGGTCCTGGGGTATATATGTATATCTATCTATCTATCTATCTATCTATATCTTCCTTATATATATGGCTTCCTTACTATAAAATAGCATTTGCTTACTTTTTCTCGTCATATCTTGGTTAGTTTAAATGTTTCATAATATGTTTACATTTATAAAAATTTTATGGTTCTCACTTATCTTCTCATGATTAGAAGCTGGAAAACAACTAAAAGTTCCCTATTAAGCAGCTTTTAATGGTTACTGAACTAATTTGGGGTGTACTTCAACTATGTGTATCAGTTACAAGTTTTGCTCTTAGTATTTCTTATCTTTCTTAGCCAAATTTGCTTTGTCAACCAGCAGAACACTAATGAATTACCAAAAAAAATCATTTTGTTTTACTAGCTACAAAATAACTGAACATTGAAAAAGAAATTTCAAGAACAATACTCGAAAGAGCCAGAGATGGCCCTTCTGGAATTTCCCATCAGTAGATTTGCATATTTAAAAAACAAAAAAGCATTTGTCAGGCTTTGAAAACATAACAGAAGTCAATAATTTGTGAGCACAAAAGATCTGTGTTTAGTTTATTTATTATTATTTGCAGGTGGTGGTAAACAGTTTTACTGGTAGGGAGGGAGCCGCAGGAGGCAAACTCCAGAGAGAGGGTCCAGGACTCAGCTCGCATGCATGGTGAAGGGGAAGGTCATAGGAGGGATCTGTGTTTAGTTTAAATGTGTGTGGCCCCATAATTAAGGCAGAAAACTGAATCTGAAGGGAGATCTAGTTCAAACTACATTTGCAAAAATTGAACTGGAATCTTCATTATCAAATCAGAATAAACATAAAATATAGGCAAGTAATGATTCTCTTACTTCTTGATTTACTGATACTTTACTTGTTTGGGAGACACAACGTGCATTTCCTATTGGCAGTTAAGTTAGCTATGGACAGGTTAGGTAGTCAACTTGCTTAGTTATGGCTCTGTTAATAGCTTTGCTCCATCTACTTTGTATGCTGTGAAGCCTCTGTAAACCTGTTCTAGGCAGGCATAGGCCTTTGTATGGCAGAAAGATAGGACAATCCTAGTGAGTTCTTTGGAATCAAGTCTCTCGGCTTGGCCCCAGTGAGAATCTCTGACACACCCATAAAAGAGCAGAGCATACTGCAAAATGTTAAGTTAAGCAGACAAAAAACATTTCTAACATTTTCTACAAAATGTTCAGAATCTGAGTTCAGCTGCATTGCAGCTTAATTAGTAAGTACATTGTATAGCAACCTAAAAGGAGATAGTATTTTATTTTAGTGTTTGCATTTGTATGCAGTTTTAAAAGTTTGGCATCTTAAGACATACACATAGTTCAAATACAGCTTTACAAGATTTTTTATTCTAGGTATATTTGCACAGTGTGATTTCATATCCACTCGTCACCCGTACATAGAAAGAGAGCTGTTAGATGATCCTACTAGTAGGCTATGCTTTCTGGTTTGTGAGCTGACAGTCTTTGTCCTGTAAGTAAAGCACTGTGAATGCTCATTTCCATTACATCTTCTTGCTAATTTCCTCTAGCATACAACTCTGTTGTTTTAGGCTTTCTGGCAGTTTACTCGATAATTTCTGTCTTTAAGTTATTTTTGAAACTAAAGAAGACACAAGGTGGAACTTGAGACTTCAGAGGGCAGATGGAAAGCACTCAGACCTGAGACTTCTATAAAGGTCCAACCCAGCTCTAAGCTTTTTTTTTTTTAAAGATTGTATTTATTCATTTGACAGATAGAGATCACAAGCAGGCAGAGAGGCAGGAGGAAGCAGGCTCCCTGCTGAGCAGAGAGCCCAATGTGGGGCTCGATCCAAGACCCTGGCATCATGATCTGAGCTGAAGGCAGAGGCTTAAACCCACTGAGTCACCTAGGTGTTCCCCCAGCTCTAAGCTTTTAAAATAAGGACTCCCTTCATGGGTAGCACCACTTAAAATAAGCCATTATTTTTCAAAGCTTTTTAGTCTCCTAAAATAACAAGCTCTTTCTAGTAGAGATTCTGCAATAAATAACTAATAAACAGGTGGTATGAGAAAAGGAAGTTACTACATGAAGGGCTATAAAAATTTTAAAAATCAGTTACAAAGTATTAAAAGCAATCAAAGAACAGCTGATGACCATTTAAAAAATTGATTTCTTATAAAAAATCCAAGGAGAACTAAATTGAGAAAAGTAAAACATGTCTCTCTCTTATTCTTCCCTTTAACTTCTAGTAGCTTATGATTCTAACAGGAATAAGAAGTTAGCATTATTAGTTTTACACAGTTTGCAAATACCTCAGAATTTCTGTCTGCCTACTATGAAACTAAAGAGTACTGTACTTTCAGGTTATAATATAGCAGACATCATAGCTATTTATTCTCAGGTGTTTATCTTCTTTAAAAAGTAATCAGCAACTCTGTAATAAGTTCAGGAAGGGGTTTCTCCCTCTTCAAGGTATTAACATCTTAACACTCAGGAGATACTTCTGGGGCCAATGTGCAAATACAACCTGAAAAGAAAGCTATAACATCTTGCCCTAGAAGAGAGTTCTGTTGGTTGCAGAGGATTAGGAAAATCTATAATGAAAAATTTATTATTTGCTTCATGATGTACTTTTTAAATATGCAATATCTTGATTTATACTTTATTAGTATCTTAAGTGACTCCCTTTCCAAACTCAGAAAAGCACATAAATAGATTTTTTAAATCCCCAAACTATGTAGTTCTGTGTACCCCAGTTCTAGTCTCCTAAGATTTGTACCATTTTTACATGAGGAGTGAATATACAGAAAGAGAAAGTGTGCCAAAGCTTTAGTCTCAGGTTTTTTTTTTTTTTTTTAATACTTGGTATATTTGTTCTGTTTAATCCTTTAAACCATATTCGTATCAACTCTCTTTGAAAAAACAGGTTAGCAATATAGAGCATTTTCTCTTTTTGGTCACCATGGAAAGCAGAAACAAACTGAGAACTTGAGAACATATTGTTTCCAACAGAAATAAAGGAATTAAAAATAGTCTGTGCACAACTTATAAAAAATTTCATTATTTTTAATAACATGTTGAAAATACCACAACCAGGCTGATTTAACTGTCACATTTAAAATGTACATGATACGGGGCACCTGGGTGGCTCAGTGGATTAAAGCCTCTGCCTTCAGCTCAGGTCATGATCCCAGGGTCCTGGGATTGAGCCGAATCAGGCTCTCTGCTCAGCAGGGAGCCTGCTTCCCCCTCTCACTGTCTCTGCCTGCCTCTCTGCCTACTTGTGATCTCTGTCTGTCAAATAAATAAATAAAATCTTTAAAAATAAATAAATAAAATGTACATGATAAAGTAGGATACTCTACTAAAGGTGGCACTTACCAGTTACAGAAAGGCAGATTTAAACTTAGATACTTAAGGGACGCCTGGGTGGCTCAGTTGGTTGGGCAGCTGCCTTTGGCTGGGGTCAAGATCCCAGGGTCCTGGGATCCAGTCCCACATCGGGCTCCTTGCTCGGCAGGGAGTCTGCTTCTCCCTCTGCCTGCCTCTCTGTCTGCCTGTGCTCATTCGCTCTCTCTCCCTCTCTCTCTGACAAATAAATAAATAAATAAAATCTTAAAAAAAAAAAACAAAACTTAGATACTTAAGTCTTGCGAAATATTACAAAATTATTTTACCTATCATTTATTCTGTTACAGTAGTTGTTTTTCTAAATATGTTATTTTAAAAAATGGGACATACGGTTTAAGCCGTACAAGTAACTTATGGGAAAAACAAGATGGAATACCAGAACATTGGCTTGCTATGGGAAATCTAAGACACAGTTGTTACTTGCGTAAAAGGGGTATACTATGTGCTGTTGAGAATAAAACCCATTGTCATGAAAAGAACTTGTCCATCTTAAGGCTATCTGTTGGATTACAGGTATTTTGGGATAAATTATGGTCCTCTAAAAGTTTGTTTTTCCCCCTCTTTATCGCCCTTACCAGATCTCTAGCCATATTCTGCCCTTTAAAAAATACAGCAATGATATCATCCTTCCCATCAGAGAGAAAAACTCAGTTCTCTTTTGCCCAACACAGAATTATGTAGTAGCAATCCAACCACCTTAGGTCACATGAATTGCCTGGCCTAATAAAGATTATAACTACATTAAGCCAATAATCTAAACCTAAATTTTAATTGGTCAATGTGTAGTAAATTTTTTTAAAAAAGATTTTATTTATTTATTTGACAGACAGAGATGACAAGTAGGCAGAGAGGCAGGCAGAGAGAAGGGGGAAAGCAGGCTCCCCACTGAGCAGAGAGCCCAATTCGGGGCTTGATCCCAGGACCCTGAGATCATGACCTGAGCTGAAGGCAGAGGCCTCAACCCACACAGACCCACCCAGGCGCCCCAATGTGTAGTAAATTTAAAACTCCCTTGTTTCATAAACAGACCACTGTCCTGAAATTTCTACAGTTTCACAAAAATCTTCATAGTGATTAAAAATATACATTCTTAGCAAGAATCCAAATCCAAATAATCTGCAAGAGTCAACAGAGGATTGCCAATTGGTTCACAAGTATATACACTAACAGGAAAAGAATGTCTGTTAGAATTATACCTGTTTATGCTTCAAATTCCCTTAAAGTATTTCAATCCTGTCTCTTGCTGCCAAGTAAATGCATGACCTTAAATACATGCAGCAGGTAGATATATCATATTGTTGAATGTGTTAAACTACCAATGGGTATATAATATTAAAAAGTAAGTAGACCACTATAGTTCATTTGCAACAATGTTTGAACTATGCCACAAATTCCATCTTTTTTCTCCCCTGTTTTTAGCCAAAGAAGTAATTTCCAAACTCCACAAAAACACCTCAAGGAAATGCTGAAAATTCACCATCAACCTTTCCTATATTTCAATTTTAACAATCATTTATCCATAATTTAATATCCAGGAAGAATAACATTAACAGGCATATGGGAAAACAAAACACTACCATGATTTTTAATTCTCATTAAAACTTTGCCTTATGACAAAACCAACTACATCCATCTTCCCTGTCTTTTATGCATTGTTCTTTTTTCATTCTTAGTCACCATATTAACAAAGTAGAAATAAATTTTTTTAAAATCCCACTGACATAGATGCTTCTTGTCAAGAGAACAGGAACATATTCTTCACTTATCAAAATAATTAAACACTATATGAAATAAAGTCTGAATCACTGTAACTGAATGAAGCACATTTGCATATTTTTCAAGTTGTAAAAGTAATTTATCACCAGAGTATTACTTTATTTTGGATTTCTTAGAGTGGAAAGTTTTACTGCTACACTGGCAGCAGAAAGACTAAATCTTCCATGGCATAATCAAGATTCCTTAAAAGGTAACATAGAGTAGTAGTTAAAAGCACTGACTCGCTGGGTTCAAACCTTGGTTTTGCTACTGACCAGCTAAGTAACTGTAGTTGAATCATTCTTTATCCCATGCTTCAGCTTTCTCATCTGTAAAACTGTAATAGTACTTCTAAGGAATATTTTGAAAATGACATATAGTGATACTTATGTAAGTACTATCTATTACTGATCTGATCATTCTTATTTTGCATGCATATACAGCTAAATTAATGAGTATAAAAGGTTACTATGACTCAATTTGATAGAAACCATTTTTAAAAATAAACTTCAAAAAATTTTAGGATCATTTTAGATTTACAGAAAAATTGCAAAGACAGTATAGAGAGTTCCCATATGCCACCCCCAAATTTTCCTTATAAACATCTCATGATGTAAGCAACTTTTAATGATTGCCCAATAGTGGAAGGACATGTAATCTCAGTAGTAAAACTACCCATATAGTTAATTTGTAATTTCAATAACATACCTACCAGAACCAAACTTTAAAACTTATAAGTACTGCATTATAATGAGTAAGTGCTAAATTTAATGTTTTGGTAATAGCGCTGCAAGCACTATACTAATATAAGATATTTTATAGTCTCATTAAAAAGGAATAATAAAATGGAAAAGTTATTTTAATGTGTATAATTACTTCTACATATATAGTGAAGTTGCAAATTAAAACATGTAAAGAAGAAAATAAAGCTGGGATATTTAAATTGATATTACTTCATAATTTTAAGACTGAATAAATTTTCTTAGTATCATAAAGTAATTAAAGCTACGGAAGGGCAATATGGATGAATAAATTTTGAAGTGAGAATTTTTAATTAAAGTATTTTCTTACTATTAGAGAATCATATTTATAATAATCAATATAATGCAAGGAAAATTTTTCTAGGTTATTGAAGAAGTAGAGATAAAGAGGTATATCTGTAGTAATGTTCAAAGAGGTTACACATCTGAAGCACACAGCATTAAATGTAAGCATTCACTGTCCACTCTAGTAGCCACTAGTCATATGTGGAGATTTATATTTAAATTACTTAAAATTAAATAAAATTAAAAATTAACTTCTTCAGTTACACTATTTTTCAGTAACTCAGTACCAACTGTGGTTAGTGGTTACTGTGCTGGAAAGTGCATATATATATATATATAGAACGTTTCCGCCACTGCAGAAAGTTCTGTTGAACAGTACTGCTTGTTCTATACAAGAACAAACTGTTGGCCTAATCACACCCCAGTCCTAACCAATAGCTTATCCTAACCAACTGTCTTATCCAAACAAATTCTTTTTCTTAAAGTTGCAAAAATGAAGCAAAAAAAGTAAAAGGAGGCTTGTATCTCCTTTTCTGAATGTTTAAGAGAAACAGGAAGAGGTTCTGGCCAATTCTCACAGATGAATGGCCACCAAGAAATGGAAAAATTACTGAGGTCCTCGAAGCCATTGCTATACTCACGTGGCAAGGTAGCAGTGGGCTCAGTGGCCAGGAGGACTCCTCTTCAGGGGTACATTTCCTCACTAGGGGAGGGGTCCCCCCATGTGGGGCCTTCGCACTGGTGGGACCTTCCCCATTATGGGGCTGGGGTTTCTGCCAGTGAAAAATGGGAAATTTCATTGTTAGCCAACTTTGAATCTTTCCCTTTTTGAGATATTAAAAACACTGCTTACTGGATTATTTAGTTAATTCAAAACAGGGTTATATGAGATAAACTCTGAGAACTGATTAACCATGATGAGTGACTGATTCTACCTGCCCCTCAATTTCCCAGGAAACATGACCTGCAGCATGATTAGAACTATCAGAATCTTACTTAGATCTAGTCACATACTGAGAAGATCAGATTGAACCAGGTAATGGTTTTCCCAATCAAGGTTAAAAAATTGTCTTTTAGTTATCAGTAATGGACAGTGGTGAAAAGAGCAAATATAATCAGATGTAACATAAACCTTACAAAGTTCTACAGCTCCTCATTTTCACCTCATCCAAACTTTTAAAATTAGAGTTGAAAACAGGAAGCAAATGTTTGGTTCCATCTACTTACTTCTCCTGACCATTCTGTGATTTGGTATTATTTAATGGTGATAAATAATTAATGGTCTTTGAAGTGGTCTAAAGAAACAGGGATCTGTTGAGGTTTTTGTTTTTTTGTTTTTTTTCCAAACAAATTTTAAGAAATCCATGTAAGCAGTTTGTGGGTATCTAAAAATATGGCTAACAATAAAAATCCCCTATGAATCCTTTCATTCACAAATGTTTTCTACTTGTTCAAGATGAGCACTTTCATTGTTTAGTGACAACATACACAATATTAACAGAATATTTTTGCTGACAGTTTAAACTCTTTTTGCCAGTGTACTGTACAATGGTATACCTTTGGGCAGGAGGGTAATGGGCCCAATTCAATAAAACACTATGGATTCTCCTGGAAGATGGGTAACATCACACTTCTAGAAAAGCACTGAGGTGCCTGGGTGGCTCAGTCGTTATAAGCCTCTGCCTTCGGCTCAGGTCATGATCCCAGGGTTACGGGATCGAGCCCCGAATTGGGCTCCCTGTTCAGTGGGAAGCCTGCTTCTTCCTCTCCCACTCCCCCCTGTTTGTGTTCCCTCTCTCGCTGTGTCTGTCAAATAAATAAATAAAATCTCTAAATAAATAAATAAATAGGCACTGAAAAGACTGGAAAATGCAAGTTTGTGGTGAACTCTGGAGAAGATGTAGGAAAAAGTAAACCCAAGGGGTTGTGCACTGAAAGACACTATTATTCCCACCAGATACCAGAGATCCTGGTTCTGCTGGACTTACTTTCCTAATCTCTTAAATTACAGCTTTTGATTCTAAACCCTTATAATTACCTGTGCTCCCAGACAATAATTTAGAGGTCAGGTTATACAAATTGCACTTCTCTGTCTACACTACACTGAGGATGGGAGATGCAGAAAGGAAGCAGCAGCAGGAAAAGATATTTTGTACAAAATTAGATGTTACATTTGAATATAAGTTATAAACCTTGAAATTCATAACAGAAATGCATTTCAGATAGTTAGGAGATACCCAGAATCCAACTATTTAATGTCACCTGTAGTACGAATATTTTCCACAAGAAAACTAGTATCATTTTTGATTAGTTTTCTATCAGAATCTGTATGGGAGGCCATGCATAAAAAATATTAATTTAATAAACTATTACTAATTGCACTCAAAATCTTAATTATAGTGGGTAAATTAGATCTAGCTGCTGTGGGACAAAGTAAGGTTGTAAAAATTAAAATTTTGACACAATCTGTAAGAAAACCAGTTTTAGATTATATGGTCAAACAGAAACATTGCCAAAGATATACTTATGAAGATCTACATTAAAAATAAAAGATAGGCATGCCTTTCAGGAGCTGACCAAAGTTTCTAGGAGGGGGACTGCAATGCTTCATGACTAGAGATTCATTCTGAAAAGATTATGAGGTCACTGACCCGGAGAGACTCAATTAAATTAAATTCGACTAAATTTCCTGTCTATCCAGAAACACCCTCATATTCACAGATAAAAATTTCTTTACAATGGCTTATCCATCAGAAAAAAAAACTGCCTTAAAGAGAATGACTTTTAAAAATAGCAGCTTATTCTTTTGAATATTGATTTAATATTCACTTTGCTAAAGTTTTTTGTAACCTATTAAGTCATAAGATTCAAGAACAGAACAGCAATGTCTAAAACTATATATAATGCTCTGTTCCAAATTCTAAAATAAAAAAATTTTTTAAAAGATTTTATTTATTTATTTGACAGAGAAAGATCACAAGTAGGCAGAGAGGCAGGAAGAGAGAGAGAGAAGCAGGCTCCCCGCATGAGCAAAGAACCGGATGCTGGGCTTGATCCCAGGACCCAGAGATCATGACCTGAGCCGAAGGCAGCGTCTTAACCCACTGAGCCACCCAGGTGCCCCTAAAATAAAATTATAAAATATATTACCACAAGGAGAGCTGAATCTGTCATATGTGGTAGTCATATCCCCCATTCCAAAGGCATCTGGTGGAGAGGGGCTCTCCTCACCACACCTCATATCCAGTGCATATCCTGTTTTGGCTGTTGTGGAATGCCTCTTTCTAATTCACACAAAATGCTGTACATGTTAAGGGAGGCCCTAAAGACAACTGTATAATACCCTATTTCATTCACTGTAAAATGATGATGTACTATTATATTATGGACCATTAAGGAAAAAATTGCCAAATTAAACTGTAACTAAGTGATTTCTTAAACACAAAAATTATTTTATACTTATTGAATGGGCTTTCATGATAAGTACAATGGTGATATATGATATCACTGGAACACAAATAAAAAGACTGTGAGCAAAAAAATTATTACTAAAGCCTCTTCACATTCAGATTTCAAGTATTCTGCATCACTTTTCAGCTCAGAGATGGCTTTTTTCTCCACAAAACACAGTCCTGTATATCATCAAGAGCATTGTTGATGCAGTGTATCTTGAAATGTTGCTCCACTTCTGCCTCTGGAATTTTCTTCCAAGCTGCTGACTCTCTTTGCAAGCGTTTTTGTGCACAGGCAATAACAGCTAACTCACAACAGCTAGCTGGCCAAAAGAAACACACAAGAAATGTTAAAATATGGGTGGGGTGGGGAGGGGAGTTTTCTAGAATTGCTGAGCTAGAGGAAAGCCCTAAGAAGTCATGATAAATGCTTCCCTTTCATCTTCTGTCATCCATCCAACTCACTCCTCAAATAGTAATTAATCTCCTAATATATGAGGCAGGTGCTGAGCTAAGGATAGAGCAGGATACAAAGCAGGTAATGATACTACCCTTAAGGAATAGCACAGCATTCATTTAAAAACAGAAAATTTATATAAAACTACAATTATTGTAATATTACATAGAAGAGGCACTTGGTGCAAAAATAAGGTATGACTAACCTGACCTTGTCTAGGAGGTCGATAATACCTAGGCAAAGAAAGGAGGGAAAAATAGGTCAGGCAGACAAAAGAGCTGAGTGTAAGGCAGGAGAGAGCAGGAATTTTTTCACATGGAATTATACTGGAGAAAGGAAAACTCCAGACTATTTGAGGACTATCATATCAGAGTTCCAAACTATACCAATATTGGGGAATCTGAAATGCTACTATGTTCCTCTGATAAGAATGGTTAGAACAGAGCTGAGTAAACCCTTGAAACTTTCTCCCACAACTCTATCTGCAGTCTACACAGTAAATCAAAAGCAATACCTTGTACTGGGAAGAATTGGAGATTAGCACCACTAACAAAGAAATAAAGATGGAGGAATGGTGGTCCTTAATCATATCCCCTTTCTAGATTTAAAATGACCCTGCAGAAAAAAACAGATGATGGATCAGGGTAAGCTTAAATTGATGGATGTCCCAGTAACAGCTGTCATATAATATGACATTATATAGCTTCTGGCCTTTGGTACTCAGCTATTTATGTGGTGAATGCTTCTCAGAACCCATCAGTAGGGAGGATCAAAAGCAGATTCCTGGTAGAGACAGAGAGGATACTATCCTGCCCCAGGGTGATGGTAACTCTCTAGATCTCTCTCAAAATTTAGTTTGCATGGACCTGGATCATCTTCACATTCTACAGAACATGATTCTAATCTAATATACTGATGACAACATACTAAATGGATCTGGTGAGCAAGAAATGTAAGGAATCCTGATTGATAATAAATACACACACCAGACACCTTACAAAAATTAAAAGAGACCGCACACTGCTTACATTTTTAAGAAGTCTAGGGCTCTGGGGCATATGAGAACATCCTCTCTAAGGTAAAGAACATATTGCTTTTCTCAACACATGCTGTTAAGAAAAAGACAGATCTCTTTGGATTCTGGAGAGAGCATATTCCATACTTAATACTGTTTTGACTTGTTTATCAGAGACTTGGTGGATGCCAGTTTCAAGACTGACCAAGAGCTGTAGGAAAGACTTGTAGCAGGTCCAGGCTACAATGCATCTGCGCCAGTGGATCTGAGGGTATAAGACTTATCCTTGATAAATAAGGAGGCTGTGGAGTCTCTGGCAAGTGCCACATGAGAATGTAGAACCCTGAGGGTTCTGAGGCAGAAAACAAACTTCTGTTTAAAAAACAGCTCATCGTATGTTATAGGGCCCCAAAAGAATTTTCATGCCTGACCATGGGTCAACAAATGACCCTGTGACTAGAAGTACTCACTGAAACATAAAGTTTTAGATGGGCACAGAAACAATTTGCCATAGGATGGAAATGACTTATTTGGGATTAGGCCCAAGTACACTCAGAAAGCACGAGTAAATTACATTCACAGGTAATCCAGACTCTCATATGATGAATGTCTCTCTTTCATGACCAACTGATGGGAAAAAAAAAAAAAAAGGAATTCAGAAGTAGGCAAAAATGGACTACTGCCTCACTGCAGTCTTATTCAGGAATAAACATAAAGGGCTCTGGTAAAGGAAGTCTGGCCAGTGAGAACAGCCAGGGCAGTACATTTGGACATCCCTTTCAAATGGAGGGAGAAATGGCCTGCACTAGACACATCTGGACTTGTGGGTAGTAGCTAATGGCTTAACTGTTGATCAGGGGCCTAGAAAACAATGGTAGAAGATGATATGATAAGGAAGTCTGTTAAAGATGGGCTGGGCACAAATCAGGTGCATTTTTATATCTCACATTAATGCCCACCAAGAAGCATCCACCAAAATGTCCATATGTATGTTGTCAAATGTCAACAAAAGGTGGACAGGATGAGTCATTCTGTGGCTGTCAACTAGCCTCCTACTTAGGGCACCAAAGAGTGGAAACAATGGGCCCATGAATGGAGTAGCTAAGGTGCTTCTGCTCACCAGTGTGAAAAAAAAAATGCTATTTTTTAGCACTATTTATTAGTGCTATTGCTAAATGCTTTAACCTGCCTACAAAAGATAGTGATGTCAAGCTCTCATTGTGACATAATTACTCAAGACCAATCACTTGGTATAAGATTCTAAGTACATGGTAGGGGGCAATAATTTGTTTTTATCAAAATTAATACCTCCTGTGGGTATGAATTTTGTTTCTAGCTCCCAATACTTTTGCTATCACCACTATCCCAAGGCTTATAAAATAACTGATCTATCAATATGATATCCCACAAAACACTAATTTAGGCCAGGACCCATTTTTTAATAAAGAAATGCGACAGTGGGTATATAACCTTAGAATCCATTGGTCCAACCATGACTCCATCCACAAGGAAATAGAAGGCCCCAGAGGCAGGTAGAGTAGCCTACTAAAAAGTCATCTAAAAAGATATCTTAAAGATAACTTCCAACTCCAGAATGTGGTATAAGCATTCAAGTAATGCTTTCAATGTATGGTCTGTTACCAATAGCTAGAATACTTAGATCTGGGAACCAAAGGATAAAAGTAGGATTAGCCTCTGTCATCATTCCCAGTGACCCACTTGCAGGATTTGTGTTTTCCATCCATGCAATTTCAGTATTTGCTAAGTTAGAAGTCCTGATTGCCAGGCAGGTTTGGGGAGGTGATTGTTTCATCCAGGGGATGCATGAGAGTTATATTAAATATAAAGTTCTCACTACCTCCTGGTCACTGTGGGCTTCTCCTATTTGTATATTAGTAGAAAAAAGGGAGTCAGGTTACTGTTGGGAATATTCAATACTGATTATCATGAGAAGCAAAGACTATGACTATAAGGTGAGAGAGGGAAAAACATGCCCAGAACTTGGGGGATTTCATCAAAATACCTCTTGGTGCTTCCATGGCTAGTCATAATAGTAAATGGGAAATTCCAGCATGACTCAACAAGAATAAGGCAACTAAAGACTCAGACATTTGAAGGAAGAAGGTCTGGGTC
>ML093465.1:50870-65170 GCA_003697995.1 Taxidea taxus jeffersonii | reverse complement strand
GGGGGGGGGGGGGCGCTGGGGGCAGGGACGGCGCTGCTCCCTGACCAGCAAGGCCTCCAGTGGTAGGTCTAGAGGGCCTGGGGCCTGGAAGGAGCCTGCTGAGAGGGCCCCAGGGCTGGGGGCACCAGAGTCAGGGTAGCCACCACTACCAATCTCCCAGAAACAATGGGCAGCGAACGACAACAACGAAAATACAAATTAAAAAACCAAGAGGCTCCATGTGCACAATTTCAGACAGATTGTGCCAGACTCGGGCGGGGAGCTCTCGCATCACACACTGCCAAGACCGTCCTGGAAGTCTCTGGGGAGGGGGTGCTAAGTAGATGTAGCCCATCAGGGGCTCGCCAATTAGCAGCAGCCTCTCACTGTGGTCCTGGCCTGGGGTCCCCGGGGAAGGGCTTGGATCACCTGGGTGACTCTTGCCTCTACCCTGGCCTTTCTGAAAAGCTCGTCACCCCTGCCCGCCCTCCCCACTCCGGCAGCTGAGCGCCCGCAACAGACCCAGGCCCTTTGTGTCTGCAGACACAGAGTATAACAGACACAAGGCCACATGGAAGTGGCAGGGCCTCACGAGCAAGGGGGCCCCCCCAGCCTCTTATCAGGCTGGCTGAGTGCTGTCTGCTGGCCCCGAAAATGTGCACTGGGGCTGAGATGGGGTCCTGCTGCTAGGCAGACACCTACCACGCTCCCACCGGCAGCGCTGGGCCAGAGCAGGGAAACTGCAGGGCATGAGGCTGGGGGATGCGGTTGGGGTCCCTCAGGGAGTGCACTGCTTGGTGAGGCCTTTATTCATAGGGCGCCGGAGACACACGGACTCGGGGACACCCGGCTCTCAGCCATCATCTCCCTCATCTCCCTCATCGGAGAACTCTGGGGGGCTTCAACAATGAAGAGCAAGCAGGCGTGTGTGTGTGTGTGTGTGTGTGTGTGTGTGTGTCGGGGGAGGACTGGGGGGAAAGGAGGCGGGCTTCTCTCTAAAAGTGTCCAAAAACACAAACCTCCCCGAGAATTCTTTCCTAAAGGATCTTGCTCATGGCTCAAGGACGTCAGCTCTGGGAGGGTGTGGGTTTCGTATGTGGGCTCAGGCAGCCTCCCTAACACCTAGAGCAATGCCTGATACTTAACAGGCTCAAAAAAGGGGCGCCTGGGTGGCTCAGTGGGTTAAAGCCTCTGCCTTTGGCTCGGGTCAGGATCTCAGGGTCCTGGGATCGAGCCCCACATCAGGTTCTCTGCTCAGCGGAGAGCCTGCTTCCCCCTCTTTCTCTGCCTGCCTCTCTGCCTACTTGTGGTCTCTCTCTCTGTCAAATAAATAAATCTTAAAAAAAAAAAAACAGGCTCAAAAAATAGCTACTAAATGACTGACTTCTTGTAAGCGGCAGGCAGGCAGGGTCGCTTAGACATAAACTCTTCCTCGGTCCGCATGGGGCCCGTCATTGAAGTGGCTGTGTGGTCCCAAGCAGTAACTTTGCTTCTCTACTCCTCAAGTCCTTTACCTGGAAAATGGGGCTAACAGAAGCACCTTTCCCATATGAGTTGCGGAGAGGAATAAAGGAGATACCCCTGCAGCATTTAGCCACCTGCCCAGCCCATAGGACCTGCTGGATAAGCATTATGATTACAGAGTCCCTTGTCATTTGCAAAGTTTCCCCCAGCTCTGATAGGGCCGAACATCGCAACAAGCCTGGGAGGTGGTCAGGGTCAGGACCCGCCTGTGGCATAGGGGCTGGTAAGTGGCAGAGCGGGTTTGGGACCTCCGTCTTTGTAGTCCAAGGAAAAGAGAGGTGGTGCTAAATGGGACACCTGCTCACAGAGTATTCTGGCCATAGACAGGGTTTGGTTTCATCCAGCAACTTTCCCAACATGCCATGATGGGTGGACAGGGCTGTCTTTTTGCCAGGGGCTCCCTTGAGAGCAGATGGGCATCTGGAGTGGAGGGAGCCAAGTCCTAGAGCTAGTGGACAGCCTCCGCGGGGGTGACCTCACCAGCCCCGTACAGGCCCTCCTGCCAGTGGCTTCCTTCCTAGTCAGGACCCATTTCAATGGGGACTTCTCGGATAGCATGTGTTTGGGGTGCGGGTGTGTGTGTGCGTGCATGTGCCCGTGTGCGTGCACGCTGTGTAGGAATTGCTGCCTGTTGGTCCTGCTTCCTTGATGTGAGATTGTGGGCAAATTCTTCAGCCTCCCTGAGTTTCACTTAGGAGATGAGCTGTAGAATTCCATGACTCTTCTGTTCTTAAACTCTCTCAGGAGTTACCGCTACCTCGTTCCTGGGGGTGTCTGAAGTCCCCTCTGAAGTCCTGGGCCGTCTATAAAGAGGACTCACTAGTGACAAACAGGCTCATTAGCTGACTTGTAACTACCCAGCATTTTAGGGGATCTTCCAATACTGCCGTGACGGAGTTGTGGGGGACAAGTATTATGACAGCCCAGTTAGAATATACGTCTAGCCAGAGGTTCCTGTTGGCAAAAACTAACAAAAGGATCGGAAGCATGAAAATGTAACTGGGTTTCTATTTTTTAATTTGGGTGGTGGTTTTACTGGTGGGTTCATTTTATAAAAAGCCATTAATCTGAACACTTTACAATCTGTGTACTTCTCTGTAGGCCTGTTAAGCTTTAATTTAAAAAGTATATTAGGGGCGCCTCAGGCAGTTGAGTGTCCAACTCTGGATTTTGGCTCAGGTCGTGGCCTCTGGGTGGTGGGGTCAAGCCCCACGTCAGGCTCTGTGCTTGGTGCGGAGTCTGCTTGTCCCTCTCCCTCCCCCCTTCCACCCCTAGCTTGCATGCACACTCCCTCTCCCAAATAAGTAAGCAAGTAAGTAAATAAATAAATAAAATCATTTTAGAAAAGTATAACGGGGTGGATCATTCCACAATGTCTTGATAATCTGAATCTAGAGGCATAATAATGGGTCTAACTGCTTAAAAGCAAATAGATCTCTCTGCTTGTGAAACTGTTTCAAGCCAGAACTCAGATACTTCTGGAAAAGGGAGATAAAATTTGGTGGGAGGGAATAGAGAAAGAAAATAATCTGATGAAAGACAGTATTTTAGGTAGGTGAGATGGGAAGTGTGCTCTAACCAGCTTGGTAACCTTGGGCAGGTCACTTCTTGACCTTTTTTTTTTTTTTAATAATCTCTACATCTAATGTGGGATTCAAACTCACAACCCTGAGATCAAGAGTCACAGGCCCTACCAAATGAACCATCCCAGTGCCCTACTTCTTGACCTCTTGAAACTCGTTTCCTCACCTGGGAAATGGGCCTAAAATGTTCTAGTTGGCTGTTTCAAGGATTATGTTATGAGTGCATGTCAGGCATCTGGCTTATCAATGTTCATCTCTTCCCTTTGGACTTTGGGCCATTCTGGGTTTAGGAATCTGCTCTTAGCTCCTGTCCTTCTGATCCATTCAGGTTACAGCACGGGTACCCCAAGCTAATACCCGCTATCAGAGAATATACTTAATTCCTAAGTAACACACAAAGGCTGTCACACAAACTTGACATAAATTTTCCTAGAGCCAACGTGTAACTAACCAACCCAGATTAAACAGCAAAATATATGGCCCAAGGCCAGTCCTCTGTCCCAGCCTCCCATCTCCATTCGAAGGCAGACACGGGTACCCACCAGCTTTGCACCTGGTCCAATGTGACTATAAAATTATCCCAGAGAAACTCTCCGGGGATCATTTTTAGTAACTCCCTCTTTGAAAATCTACTGTGATCTCCCCTGATGTTCAAACCTGGGTCCTTGAATTGGTCTGTCTCAGCTGCAGGGATATACACAGGAAAGGAACGGGCCTGTAGCAACCCCAGGACAAACCACACGAGGTCTGCAGAGCCGCACCTTGAACTGTCCTCTGGTGACCTGTGGCCACCTGCATGCCATGTGTGCCACACCTTAAGGGAAGAACACCAGGATACCTGCCTGTCCTTCAAGGAGAACCCTGGGCAGAGAACAAAGGGATCCCACAGCAGTCACGTGTGACAGACATCTCTGCCATGCTCGGCATCCTTGGAGGTACTAACCTTCATGCTGAGTGCTGCAGGAGAGGCATGCCTTCCTTAGCTGAGATTCCACACACAGTGTTACAAGGCAAGAGCTGCTAATTAAAGGAGCAGAAAGCACCTTCCCCATGGCCTTGGGATGCCCCTGCCAACCACTTCTGCTTTGTACCCAAATTAGCTTAATCTGATCCATGGCCCTAAGTAAGCTGGGCCTTGATTTGACAAAGAAAGCTCACTTCATCTACAGGCTGAGTGAAGAGGGGGCCTAGAGCCTCCTGATTCTCCCCAGCTTCCCGGGAACGCCAACCAGGAGTGACGGAACAGAACCCCGAAGCTCCCCAAGGGAAAAGCCATGAGAAATACATGGTCAGTTGTGCAGGACCAACCTCGGGGGCCTTCCTGCTTGGGGAAGAATATTGTCATGGCAACATACTACATCCTTTTGAACCAGCCAACTCCAAAACAGCCAGCCAGACCCAGGCCAACAAAACCAGACGTGACAAGAGCTGTAAAAATTTCATGGAGTTTTAAAAATTTCATACTACCTTTCCTGGACATCACCATCTTCCTTGAAACCAGCCCATCTGGATTCCAAACTAAAGGCCAGGTTGCAAGTTATTGAGGAAATCACCAAATGTCTGTTTACATACTGCTCATGTTTCACAGTATTTAGAAGGGCGGTCCCAGAGTGTGGTGCTTAGAGCATCAGAGTCGGCATCACCTGGGAACTGGATAGAAATGCAGATTCTCAGGCCCCCACCTCAGACCCACCAAATCTCATTCTCTGGGGGTTTTACTAGGGTCCCCCAGATGATTCAGACGCACCGGATTTTTGAGAACTGCTGATTAGAATGTCTCCATAGATAGAGAGATAACTAGTTGGCTCATTAAATAGATGCCTGCTCTGTGCTTCTAGGCCTAATACATTAATATTTTCTTAATATTATATTAATATTAATACGTTCTCCTCCTTAGCTGAAGGCCAGTTTTTCTAACGGTGGGAACAAAAGAACCTTGTTGGGCAACATTAGTATAAATCCAAAACACCTGCCCAGTGACTTAATGAAGATTATGGAAAGAAAGGGCAGGAGTCCTCAGCAATCTGACATCAGATTTTTAGGTTCTCCCTGGCAAAGTTAATTAATACTTAAGCAGGTCATCCCTTGACTGGTCTTTTCTGGCTTCCTCAGTTTCCTCAAATGATCTGAGCGCTCAGGGCAAGCAGGATTGTGACACCAGGGCTGCAGGCCTAAACAAGGAGGATGAGCAGACCTGGCCAGGTCGTGAGACAGGTCCCTGCCAGGGTGGCCTCCCTCAGGTGAGCTACTTTGCCTGTCTTCCCCTAAGCCAATTAAACAGACCCCTGTCCAACAGCTAATGGATTTCAGTTCTGTCATTTCCTTTGGAACTTTCAAGACACTTGCTGGTAGTAAGTTACACACTTATCAAGGTAGGCTCACCGGTTCAGGCCACCAGGGGGCCGATTAGGGCCCCCCCCCCAACATTAGCAGCATATGCCTTCCAGCAACAACGAGGCCATGATTGAGAGGATGTGGCTAAATAGCAGGGACATTTCTCAACTGGGTTCCTACAGCAGAGGAAGAAACCACACAGAAAGTCCTCAGGATGTGCCCTTTTGGTGCATTTCAGATCCAGTGCTTGATAAGGCATAAAAATCAACAAGATTCCCATCAGTGGAAGACATACCTTTGGCTACCACTTATGTGGGAGCCCGGGACTTCAGGGGGCTGATTGCTCAGGCAAATGTGAGGATGCCTCTCCATCCTATTGGAGCCAGCGGGCTGAGTGGCTGCCATCATGGGCCAAAGTTACTGCAAATATCAGCTGTATGCAACTTCCAGTTTCTGGAACTGTGGCTGTTCCTCCTGCCCCTCAAGCCACACTGCAATACATTCAGGCAGGGCTGAGGTTTTGCAGGTGCGGGTACCAGTTTTGGGGGGTTCTTACAAAGTCTCCTTCCAGCTCTTGGAAGGGCTGGAAGAAGACCCAAGTTGAGGAGTCAGCCTCCTGCAAATGGTTCTCAGAGAGAAAGGAGAGAAGCGGAGAGAAAATTTCTAAGCCACAATGAGCTGAGGGACCGAAAAGAAGAAAACCAGAAGGAAGACCCGCACCCAAATATCCAGAAACTTCCTTCTTAGAATCCCCAAGAAAAGCTGGTCATCATTTGTAAAGCCGGGGAGTCGGGTGACTGAGGGGAGGGCATCTGAATATCTCTCAGTTATAAATATTACCTACTGTGCACTGGAAACCAAAACCAAAACCAGGCAGACAAAAAAAAAAACAACCCTCCAAAACAGAGATCTGCACCAGAATGTTGGGACCCATAGCTGCCATGAGCTCTGGAGGCTGGGATGGGCGAGGGAGGAGACCACACCCCCGATAAATAAATAAATACATAAACGAGGCGCTGAGGACTCAGTGTAGCACCTGCCTCTTCTCCACCCCTGTGCACAATCTCCAACTGCTCGTGCCGAGCCGCCACCGCGGCGCACCTGCCATCTGGAACAGGCCTCACATATTCCAAGACCTCCTTTCTGCTTCGCTGAACCTCCATCTTCTTTCAAATCACGCTGGGGACCGAAATGCACACCCCGGGCCACAGGAAGGTGCCTGGGATCAGCCCCCCAATGACAGCCCTACCTTTGAGGGATGCCATATCCTTCAAACAGCTCTGAATATTTCTTTTTCTTTCTTTTTCCTTCCCCCCGTCCTTTTTTTTGGTTAGCTCTGGAATATCTGGAAAGGATGGGGGGAGGGTGGGAAGAGAAAGGGGTGCAGCAGCCCCAAGTGTCCCCCTTTTGGCAAAAGGGGGGCAATGACCCCAGTTTAAGGGAGGGAGGGAGCAGCCAAGGGCACTGTCAGGCAGGACAGCATTGGGGCCCTGGCTGGGGTTGTGGCCTGGGGGTGTCCACAAGGCGCAAGTGCCCTAGGGGTGAAGTCATAGGCCTGAAGACAATCCAGCCCTGACCCTGGCCAAACGGCTGGCCTGCCTGAGCCTCAGTCTCCTCCTGTGTTGCGGTGACACAATGTGACAGGATGGCTGTAGGAACCCAAATGGGACACATGTAGCGCCCGCCCTGGGCGAGATACCCATAAATGACCTTTGTCGCTACTACTCTGAAGGGGCGCGCTCCAGGACTCTGGGGACCCGCCTCCCTCGGGAGCCTTGGCCAAGAACAGGGAATGGGGTCGCTGAGGGGTGGCTTCTAGGTGGAAGGGGGCGGTCCTGAGCCAAGCAGGCCCTGCGGGCGGGTCCCTCCGGGGCCGCGGCGGGCGGCGGGGCGCGCTAACGAGCAGAGGCCCCAGGTGCGGGCCCCACCCAGCGCTAGGGTGGGGGATAAGGGGGAGCTGGAGGGGGAGGGGAGGCCCCGCGCGCTAATGACTGTTGACAGCGCGCGCAGGGGCTGGCCCGGCCGCGCGCGCCGCTGACAGCTGCTTGGGCGGGGGGCGGGGCGCGGGGCTCAGGGAGGGGGGATGAGGCTGCTCCCGCTCCCCCCAGGGCGCACGCGCGTGCGCCTCGGCGGGGAGGGGCGGGGAGAAGCGGGGAGGTGCGCGCGCGCCGGGCCCGGGTTCGGAGGGCCTGCTGGAGCGGCTCGCGCGGGCTCCTCGCGGGCAGGCAGGTAATGAGAGTAACCATGGCAACCCACCAGAGGAAGTGTATTCTGCAGGAGACGTTAATCCCCTCTCCCCGGAGCTGGGACAGCCTGACTTTCCATTCTCACACAGTAATTAGATACCAGCTGTCAGTGCAGGGGGGACGGCTCCACGGCTGCAGCCCTGCTTTGGGGGGGGCGCACAAAGGGGGCGGGGGGGGGGACGCGGGGAGGAGGGCGTTAAAGACACAGGGACGCTTTCCGGCGGCGGGCCAGGGCGGCGCGCCTCCCCCTGTCACCAGCCTCCAGGCGCGCGTCCGCTCACCTGGAGACCCCGCCCGCGCGGGGCCCCGCCCACTCCACACGCACCTGCTGCGCGCCCGCGCGCCCGCCCTCGCGTTCCCCCTCTCCCAGCCCCGCCTCCCCACTCCCCGCGCACCTGCCCTGCGCCTGCCCGGTCCCCGCCCTCCTCCCCCCCTCCCCTTGGGGACGCTGCCCACCTGTCCTTTGTGCGGGCCGGTACCATTCGATCTGGCCAGCTCCCCTTCAGGGAGCGCCCGCTATGTGCCAGGCGCTGTGCCAAGACCGATCTGTGTAATCCTCACAGACCCTGTGTGGTAGGAGCCTCTGCTGTTCCCCGCCCAAGGCGCAGTGGGGTGTGGCCATTTGCCCAGGGTCACGCAGAACTGATCCCCATCCCGATGCCCATTTCACCATCAAGCTACAGCGCCTCCCCATCGTATCCACATCCGTTGGAGCTGGGGAGGGGGGTGCGCGGGCGCGGGCCTCCCAAACGCTCAGGGAGACAAAACAGTCACACTGGTAGCTGGCATCGTGGTGCACTTCATGTGTGCCAAACATTCACTGCCTCATTTCACTTTCCCAGCAGCTCTGGGAGGTTTATTACCCCCATCTCTGAGGTGAGGAAACTGAGGCACAGAAAGCTGAGGCAACTTGGCCAGTCATGAGTGGTAGAGCTGGGATTCAAACCCAG
Organism: Taxidea taxus jeffersonii; assembly: GCA_003697995.1. Lineage (NCBI taxonomy): Eukaryota > Metazoa > Chordata > Mammalia > Carnivora > Mustelidae > Taxidea > Taxidea taxus. The sequence goes on along the minus strand of ML093465.1, from coordinate 56,554 downwards.
GCAGTCAGACCCCAGGATCCATGCTCCCTGATACTGGGCACTATTAACTCCACCCCCAGGTTCCTGGTGGCTGGAATCCAGTCCAGGTCTTTCATTGTTCAGCCCACCCACATCCCACATCAGTGAGGAGCCCTACCTGAAAAATCTAAGCAGCTCCTAGGCCTAAAGCCACTTCCACATCCCTACTTTCTATCAGGCCTCCCAGAAACCCTTACTCTCCGCATGCGTAGCCACTTGGAAATCATTCTAGGCCAACCTCTCCATTTTGCAGGTAGGAAAACCAAGACCACCAATGTTAAAGTCTAGCCCAAGGAGGAGACAGACTGGTGGAGCCTTTGGGGGGGACTTCAGTCCCCAAAGGCCCAGCTGTACCTCCTGCCCCCCACCCCAGAATCAGATCTGGGGTGGGCACATGAAGGAGGGGCAGGAAGTGCTGAGAAGCAGAACAGGCTCCTGTCCTCAGTGGCAGCGGGTGTCTGGGGCTGGAGGAGGCTATCTGATCCCTTCCCCACTGCCCTGGCCATGACCTCCTCCCTCCCTCCATCTCTCCCTCCGCCCTCATGGCCAGAGTAGCCAGCACCCTGGGCTGCAGCTGAGAACCCTGCGTTCCCCAACCTGGCCTGCATTCCTGTGGGAGGAGGGACAGGGGGAGGCTGGGCCAAGGGCTTTAGGGACAGGGGTACCCCTGGGGCCACCCCACCCGGTGCAGGCCAAGGCAGGGCTGCCTCCAACCTCACCGTTTCCTGCCTCTGCTCTCCTCATCTCTCAGTAGCAGAGCTGCCTAAATTTGGCTCCAGGAGGGAATGGGGGAGGCGGCAGCAGGCGGGTGCTGTCAGAGGCCAGGGCGCAGCTCCCTGTCTAGCCGGCTGGCATTTTTGCTGTCTGGAGGAGGGCAGGGGGGCCCAGCAGCTCTCTCTGGGAAAGAGAGATGTTCGTACCTTCTGACATGCACTGAGTAATGTGCAAACGACATACAAACTGAGCTTCAAATCAGCATCCTAGCCAGGGAACAGCTTGGGTGCTGCTTTTGGGATGAGAACAGAAGGACCAGTGGCCCACTCCCTAGGGGCTCCAGTGGGGGCTGAGTGGAGGGGCATGAGAGTGTCCAGGGCTGGGAGCTGGGAGATTCGGTTTCTCTCCAGGTATAGCTCTGGGGCTTCAGATCTGCGACTGGACCTTCTGGGTCCCAGCCTGAGGGCAGAACCCTGGCTTCCTCTGCCTGCTCTGGCATAGTGCTCGGCACACCCCCGTCACATGGTTAAGCACGTGGATTCTGCAGCCACTTTGCGCAGGTTTGAACCCTGACTCTCCATGGGCCAACTGGGTGAATTCCACAACAGTATACCCAGGAAAACAGATTGGGCACCCCTTTTAGTACAGTTGCTTCCCTTCCCTGGAAGTCGAGCACAGGGGTATGGGCTGAAGGAACATGGGCTTTGGAATCAGACCTAGATTCCAGGTATGGCTCAGCTGGCAAGGCTCTGGGGGTCTCACTGCCATTATCTGGGAAATGGGTTCAGGATCAGGATCCCAAGGTCAGCTGTGACGTTCCTGGGAGGACCTGGCACATGGTGGGCACCCCAGAAATCTTCCCATTGGCCTAGTCTCATTATTCTCTGCATTCCTTCAACTACTTGCCCTGTCCTATTCCCATCTCCCCTCTCCTCTTTGCTCTCTGTCCTGGTTTTTCTCTTGTCTCTAGGTAGTTACACGTTTCTTGCAGTCTCCCTCCTCCCTTTCTCCCCACTTGTCTTGGTGACCTCAGTCTCTTGGAGTCTCAGTCTGCACATCTGCTAAATGGGGGTCACGGGAGGTGGAGGAGGAGCTCCGTCTGGGATCCGGGGCCTAGTAGCACATGAGAGGCAGCAGGTCTTCTTTACAAGGCTTCCCCGTCCCCACCCATCATCCCAAATGACCAGGAGGGGTGGGCTGTGCCCTCTGCTCTATCGGGTACAGGGCGTTGGGGCCCCGCTTCTCGGTGACTCTGTTTAACCCCAGATAACTGCTCTCCTGCCCCTCGGCCGGGGCTGATATGAGCTGAATCCAGCTTCCTGCCACCCAAAAGCCACTTCCTGCCAAACTCGAGCTGATACCAGAAGAACTTGTTTTCCGTGCACAGAGCAGTCCTTGGTGGGGCAGCCACCCGCCCGCCTGCCCCGGGTGTGAACATTTTTTCCATCTGCCTGTCTGCCTGGCAGGGCTGGGTGGGGGAGGATGGGGCTCTGCCCTCTTCACCTCTGAACCTGCCTGTCCTGCCCCGCCCCACAGTCGCCTCCAGGCCTGCCAGTCCACCCGTCCCTGAAAGGGTGCCAAGTGTCCCTGAGGGCCCAGACAGACATGTGTAGGCAGTGACATACAGTCTGACACAGTCACACACACAGTCACTCTGACAGAGTCCCCATAGCCACCGGACATTTGGGCAAGGACTCCAGGAGACCAGTGTGTGACACTGTCAGACACAGTCCCTCGCGCTCAGTCATCGGAGAGAGTCGATGGAGTCACATTCGGAATCCCACCGTCACACGCAGTTGCGGAGAGGTCTCACACACATGCACACAGATAGGAAGCTCCCCCGGAGCTCCCTGCTCTTGCCCAGCACCCTCCTTCCAGATGTGTTCACTGATTCAACAAACGCTCCATGATCTGCTCTGTGCCAGGCCTTGGGTAACCCATAGTAAGAATTAGGGAAATAGTAACAAATAATTAGCTGACCAGTGGCGCTGCCTCAGTTTCCTTATCTGTGAAAGCCCCACCTCACAGGGCTGTTGGGAGCTAATGCATGCAGAGCCCCTGAGCCATCACCCCAAGAGACCAGGAGGAGTGGGCTGTGCCCTCAGACTTAGGGAGCGCCATCCAAGTCAGGCTATCTCAGTTAGCCAAGGGCATCCTGTGCCCAGCGCCAGGCTAAGAGGCCATATACATAATCTCCTGCATCCTAGCCCGAGCCCTAGCGGGCTCTGGCAGCTAAGGTCATCATTCCTATTTTTGCAGATGCGAAAACTGAGGCTCAGGGGAGCACCCCCAGTGTCCCCAGGGTGCCCCCATTGACCTTGTCCCCTGCCACACTCTCCCTTCACTGCTCCAGCCTGCCCCACGACCCACCCGCGCCCCTACCCACACACATACTGTTGCGTCTGCCTGGAGTGCCCTTGCCATTTGTCTTAGCATGACCAGCTCCTTCTGAACTGCCTACATACACAGCAAGTCCCAAAATCCCATGTTAGGCCCTGTTCAAGTCCCTCAGAACTCTTATCATTTGGGAAACAGTAAACCCTTGCTGGACATTAAGGGCACAACCAAGGACCATGTTATCCCATCCTCTGGCACATAGTAGGTGCCCCACAACTTCAGAACTCAAGGAGTCATCGAAGTAGCCTTCTCCCTACAACTACTGAGGACAGAGCCTGGGATCAAACCCAGAATACTCCGAAGCCGGTGCTGGTTTCTACGCTATTGTGCAGCTCACACCACCAGCAGGCACTTAATAACTTGTGAATGAATGAAAGAATGAATGAATCTGAGCTCATGGGATCCCAGTCCAGTGCTCCCTGGGTGAAACCTTCTTCATTTCACGGCCGTGTGGACAGGAGCCAAGCTCCAGCCGCCCTGGATGGTGGCAGGGCTGATGGGCCGCCCCAAGCCGGCTGTCAGGAGCTCGTCTGGCCACAGCCGCCAGCAGGGGAGACCAGCTGGCGGGGCAGGGTCCATCGGCCCAGGCCTGGAATCTGAGCCGCCCTGAGAGGCCCAGCTTCTCTCCAGGCCCCCACAAACTGGCCTTTGTTCCCCAGGCCGGCCAAGCCCGGGCAGCTTGGGCTCTCTCTCTGCCTGCGGCACCCGCGCTGAGCCGGCGGGGTAAATGGGCCAGCCTCCCCTCTGTCCATGCCCAGGACGTCGCTTCAGGACTAAATGGAGATGTAATTTTCTATACAAATCCATGACAATTTAGATGGAGTGATTGTAATTGGCTTTTCAATGGGGGTTTTGTCCAGCGCTGGTGGCTAGAACTGGGTGGCCTGTTTAAGGCAGGCTCCATTTAAATGACAATAAGGCAATAATATTGAGGACTTGTACAGTGCCCAGAGCCCCTCCTGCGCCCAAGTGGAGCCTCATGTTTATGGATCTGGTCCTTCCCCAGGGCTGTCTGGACAACTGGGTGGGGGGAGCCCCGAGCCTGGGAGAGGGGCTGCTGCATCTTTGAACTTCCAGACACAGCTCTGGGATGGCTGGGGCAGGGTCCCGTGTCCACCACTTACCTACTTCCTCCTTCATTGCACTCACTAACTAGCGGCACCTGGGGGCTGCCTGCTGTTCCCAGGGGTGTCCGGGTGCTAAGACACAGGGAAGGCCTCAGGCGGCTCAGAGGGAGGAGGGTCTGATGGCGAGCGCAGCATGAGATCTGCAACCACGACCCAGTGCCAGACAGACAGCACGGGTTCAAGCCCTGCTCTTGAGCTACTGTCCGCCCCCCCGCCCCCGCCACACAGTGGAGTCGGGAGGAGAGGCACTGTGAGGTGGAAACACCTGGGGAGGCCTCAGCAGGCCAGGCACCGGACGTTTGGTACTGCCCTTGCTCCTTAAAGGCTCCAGCTCTGGTGTCAGACTTGCGGGCTGACGGTGGGCACGTGACTTAACCCCCTTCCAAGCTCCACTGGCTTCTCTTCAAGGTGGGGCTTTCAGGGGCTCCGACCCCACAGGGTCGTGAGGATTTAAGCAGAAAATGCAGGAGAGTGCTGAGCACAGGGCCCCGCGCTGGTTCGATACCGTGAGCTCCCTTCACCGTGAGACTCCTGGGCCTTGAGGAGCTCACCATCCCGTGATAATTATAATGTTGGGTGTGGGAGACAGAAAGAGAGAAGAGAAAGCTCACAGGAAGCCAGGATGGAGCCGTCTCCGCCGCCAGCCGGGGATGCCGGGAGGGAATGATCCAGAACAGGCTGGGCCATGGGGCTGTGTTAAAGAAGGAAGGCTTCACCGGGGAGGATGACATGGGGCTGGGCCTTGAAAGGCGCGTGGTGTTTTTGCCAAGCCCTGCCTCCCGAACAGGTGATTCGCACCTGAAGGGGGAGCTGAGGTGGGCAAGATGTGGACGGGAGGTGGGGGTTGGTGGTCAGGGAGGCCCTCCTGAAGGAGCCGCGTTGAAAGCCTCTAGGAAGGAGAGCAGCGTGTGCAAAGGCCCACAGCAGGCGCCTGAGGCCGTGGGGAGCGGACAGTGGGGAAACCGTACAGCGTGGCCGGAGAGATGGGCCAGGTCTCACGGCTTCCCTCACAGAGAAACAGGCAGCCACGGAGGGGTCTTAAGCAGGCAGGTGACACCATCCAAACTGCATTTTTCTCAGGATCCCTCTGGCTGCTGGTGGAAAATGGGCTGCAGAGAGGAAAAGGTAAGAGGGAATGTGGGGAGACCGTGGAGAAGCCATCGGTCACTGCGGGAGGCAAGCTCTGCGGGAGGAAGGGGCAGCACTCAGAAACTGGTGGGTGGACCGTGGGCGGGCAGAGCTGGGTGAGGGGCTGTGTGCTGCGGGTCCGGAAGCAGGTGGAAGGGGATAAGAAAGGTGAGGGTCGTCGCCCACCTCCTCACACTGGGCTAAGGTTCTTGGGCTTTTTCCTAAAGGCAGCAGGGAGCCAACATGGTTTTTCTCTAGGCAGGGAGAGACCATGCTGAGATTTGTGCTTTTTTTTTTTTT
>ML093465.1:31956-45870 GCA_003697995.1 Taxidea taxus jeffersonii | reverse complement strand
GCGAGGCACTCCGAAGGCACACCTCCAGGAGTCCCTCTGGAAGGGGTGCGAGGCACTCCGAAGGCACAGGGAGGATCGGATGGTGGGAAGTCAGAGGCGCAGGAGGTGGATAGACCATAAGACCTTAGATCACCCTAAAGGGGGGATTCAAATCTGACCATGAGGGTCACTGAGGGGATGCCAGTGTCCGTATATAGTGAGCACTCAAGCTACAGTAACCATCATTATTCATTAATGGTTCCTATTCTAGACATTGCTGCCAGGAGTGAAGGGTGCTACTGAAGACCAAAAAACATATCGCCCTCGGACCCTGCAATTCTATTCCTTGATATAAACTCACATGTGTAAGGAATGGCCATCTATAGTCAAGGCTGTTCCCTGAAGTATTTTCGTGAGAGAAAATTTTGGAAGCAACCTAAATGTCCATTAGCAGAGGACCAGGTAAATAAATTAGGGCCCACCCATGAAAGCGAATACAATGCAGCTGTAAAAAAGAAAATGGAAGTTCTTTATGTTGTGACCTACTTACACACTGACATAACATACAGAGATTTACTGTTTAATGGGAAACCCACCTGAAGAACATAAGTGCTAAAACTATGAAACTCCGAGAAGAAACCACGGGGCTAAATCTTCATGTCCTTGGGTTAAGCAATGGTTTCTTAAATATGACACCAAAAGTGCAAGCTACAAAAGAAAAAGTAGGCAAGTTGGATTTCATGAAAATTAAAAAGTTGTGCACTCCCAAGGACACCATGAAGAAAATGAAAAGAGGGATGCCTGGCTGGCTCAGTCTGAGGAGCACATGACTCTTGATCTGGGGGTTGTGAGTTCGAGCCCCACGTTGTGCTTAGGGCTCACTCAAAAAAAAAAAAAAAAAAAAGGACGAAAATGAAAAGAGAATCACAGACTGGAAGAAAATACTTGTGAATCATATATCTGATGAGGGACTTTTATCTATAATATATAAAGAAGACTTACAAGTCAATAACAAAATAACAAATGATATGATAAAAAATGGTCAATGGATTTAAATAGATATTCCTCCGAAGAAGATACACAAATGGCCAACAAACACATAAAAAGAAGCTCAACATCATTAATCATCAGGGACATGCAAATCCAAACCGCAATAAGATACCACTCACTTCACACACGCCGAGGATGGCCTTCATCAAAAACATAGTCAGTGTTGGCGAGGATGTAGGAAAATCAGAAGCCTCATCCCCTACGGGTAGGACTGTAAAATGGTGTGAGCACTTTGGGAAATAGTCTGGCACCTCCTCAAAAGTTTAAACATAGAATTACCATATGACCCAGCTGTTTCACGCCTAGATGGTAGAGAATTGAAAGCATATCCCTGAGAACTCGAGTACTTGGAACAGCATTGCTCATAACAGCCCAAATGTAGAAACAACCCGAAAGTCCCTCAGCTGTTGAACGGATAAATAAAATGTGGTATATCCAATACATGGAATATTATTTGGTAATACAACGAATGAGATACACGCTATAACATGGGCAAATCTTGAAAAAACTCTACTAAGAGCAGTCAGACACAAAAGGCCCCATATTGTATGATTCCATGTTCAGGAAATGTCCAGAGAAGGCAAATCCATGGAGGAACAAGAAGATTAGTGGTTGCCCAGGACCGGGGCTGGGAGGGGGATCAGGGAAGAGGTGAAAAGCGACTACTAATGAGTATGGAGTTTCTTTCTGGGGTGATGAAAATATTCTAAAATTTATTGTGGTGGTGATGGTTACACAAGCCTGAATATACCAAAATCCATTGAATTGTATTTTTTTTAAAGACTTACTTTATTTATTTGACAGAGGGAGGCAGCAAGCAGGGGGTGTGGCAGGCAGTGGGAGAAGCAGGCTCCCCACTGAGCAAGGAGCCTGATGGGGGGCTCGATCCCAGGACCCTGGGATCATGACCTGAGCTGAAGGCAGAGGCTTAACCCACTGAGCCACCCAGGCGCCCCTGAATTGTATTTTAAGTGGGTGAGTTGTGTGGTATGTGAATCATATCTCAATAAAGCCATTATAAGAAAAAGCAACCTACATATTTGCACAACATATTTTGTGTAAAAATAGAAAGAAATCCCACAAATATATGTGCATATGTGTTTATATATATGTATAAAATGTCTCTGGAAGGATACCCAAGAAATAATAATGGTTGCCCCTGGGGAGGGGAGCTAGGAAGGAGACAGAGCTAGGAAGGAGACTGTTTTTCACTATACCTTTGTACCTGATGAATTTTTTTTTCTTTTTTAAGGAATGAGATTCTACTACTTTTGCAAAATGTGATATTTTAAAACAACAAACAAACAAATACACAGCGGTTTATTACTGGCCCTCAGCCAGAGGATGGGCTGGGCCAGGCAGCTCTGAACACGGGAGATGGAGAGGGAAACCCAACTTGACAGTTTTCCAAGCCTTGCTAATATCACCCTCTCTTATTCCTCATACAAGCCCTGCCAGAAGGTTTCAGCACCAGCCCTGTTTCCACCAGCAAATCCTGTGGCTCCTCCTTCAACCAAACCTAGAATCTGCCCACTTATCACCCTCTATGGGCACCATTCATGCCCAGGCTGCCATCGCCTCTCTCCTGGCTCACTTGGATCATGGCACCAGCCTACTCTCAGCTTCCACCCTTCCACCTCCACACAGATCTATCCTTGCCACTCGCCCCTGCACCCTGGGCACCAGCCCACTGACCTCCTCACTGTTGCTCACACTCCTCAAGCACTACCTGCCTCAGGGCCTTTGCACTTGCTCCGCTCTCTGTGCAGATACTCTGCTGCCAGATACCCATGTGGAATTTCCCTCACCTCCAGCATGTCTCTGCTCTAACGTCTCCCCATAAGGAGGCCTTCCCAGACCTCGCTATCTCGAACAGCAGCTCCTAGCCAATCCCTTTTCCCTATTTTTCTATATAGTACCTGACATATTTAATATTTACATTTGCTTGTTTGTGACCTATCTCCCAACCCCCAAACATAGGCTCCGTGGAAGGAAGAATTCTTTCTTTCCCCAGCACCAAGAACAATGCACATTGTAGGTGCTCAAAAATATTTGTCGAAATAAAACTGGGTCCTAAGAAACTGTCATAGATCAGAGGTTAAGGACACGTGCAGACTGAATGTAATGTGGTATCTTGGTTGGGATCCTGGAACAGGAAACAGACATTAAGGAAAAACTAGTGAAATCTGAAAAAAGGATGAGTTTGGTTCCTGGTGATATACCTGGATCGGTTCCTCAGCTGTGACAAATGTCATCATAATATCAAATGCTAACAAGATGGGAAACTGGGTGGGGGCTTGACTAACAGGAACTCTCTGGACTATCTTTGCATCTTTTCCATAAACCTAAAATTGTTAAAAAATAAATGGTTTATATAGAATTTTTCAAATATGTCAAATGAAAACATGAATGTACAAACTGAGGTTCAAATGGGCAGGCACAGCCTTGCCACAGCCAGCCAGCCAATGAAAACCAGTGACCTGTGGGCAGAGAGACCCAGGAAGCAGGCCCCAAGAGAAGGAGGCTACTAGCACTGGAGATCCATTTATTTTGCAACAAAGGGCAACATTATATTGAGGGAGGGTGTTTTTTCTCTCCAAATCTCACAGGAGGCTCAGACATTTTATAGAGAATCCATGCCTGGCCATACAGAGCTCAGAAGTCAGGCACGCTCAAACAGCTCATCTCCCCAGAAAATTGTCCTTTTCTCCTGGGTTCCCAGGAGGCCCAAACAGCTTTTCTGAATCATGATAATGTTTGCTAAGGCCTTTCTTGGGTCTGTAGATCAGCATCTCAAGCTGGGTCATATAAATCAGGGTAGGGGACAAGAAGGAGACGAAGACCAAGAGTGGTCTAGGCAGGGAAGAGAAAAGGGCTCAAGATGACTTATCTTGAGCGCCTACTAGGAGCTGCTATGGGACAAGACATTTTAAGCCTATGTGACCTCACTCCAGACTTCCAGCCCTGCAGGGCTGATTTGGTTACTCCTGTTTCACCAGGGAGGAAACCAATGACTAGAAAAGGATGCAGTCAGTGCGCCATGGAGTGGCTACACGGGGACTCCATCTCCTGGGCTTCATCCTGAACCTCTCTCCATCTGGTCCCTGCACTCTACCCAGGCCCGCCAAGTGCTCCCTCCTGCCACCCGGCCTTGGCCCACGTTGTACCCTCTGCCTGAAACAGTTTCCCCCACTATTACCAAGCTAAATTTTACTTGACTTTGAGGCTTTGGCTCAAGTATGTACTGCCTGTTATGGGCTGAGCTGTGTCCCCCCACCCCGACTCCTCGCCACTGAGAATTCCTATGTCAAAGTCTTATCCTATACCTCAGAGTGTGACTATACGGAGACAAGGTTTTTAGAGAAGGAATTAAGTTAAATGAGGTTATTAGGGTGGGGGCTCACCCAATCTGACTCGTGTCCTTTTAAGAAGAGGAGATTAGGACACAGAGACAGCAGAAGGAAGGCCCAGGTGAAGACATAGGAAAGACAGCCACCTGCAAGCCAAGGAGGGAAGCGTCGCAAGAAACCAACCTCCAACAACTTGGCCATGGATTTACAGCCTCCAGAGCTGGGAGCCCCCAGGCTGCAGCACTTTCGGATAGCAGCCGTAGCAAATTAATCCAGACTGCCTCAGAGAAGGCCTTCCGGACCCCCCCTGCCACGCCAAGGCTCAGCTCGGGCCCTTGTGAGCACTGTCCCCTTTACAGCACCCCTCACAGTGGCAGCACTGTTGATGTGTGTGACAGTATAGTCAGTGACCTTCTCTCCTGGTAGATGGTGACCATCTTGAGGGCACAGACGGGGCCAGCCATGGTCTCCACCAGAGCCTAGCAAGGCCCATGGTAGGTGCTCCAGAAGCAGGTGCTGAGGGAGTAAAGGACAAGCAAAGCTCCGTAGTCCTGGGGAATTTTCTTGCCTTTCTTTGTGCCTATTTCCCTGATCATGAAACATTAAGTCCAAGTCTTCTGGAACTTTCTGAAGCAAATATTGATTTATGGAGTCGGGGGGCCTTCCCTGGGGCCCCTCTGCTCTGCCGGGCTTGGTTTTGCCCACAGCTTTAAATCAATTCCTTGCTGAAAAATGTAAAATTAATTCCCAGAGTCAGCAAAGGGTACCTCACCCTTGGCCACTTGTCCCTGTGTTTCCTTGAATCCTGTTCTTCCTGCTCCCCAGTTCCGGTTCGTGCCTAAATCCTGCCAGTTCCCTTGGGTACACCCAAAAACTTCTCTCCCCAAAAAGCTCACCCTCGGAGAACCTGGAGACACGAACTGGAGACTCTGAAAGGGAAAGACAGTGGCCTGAAGTCACACAGCAGGCAGGGACTGGTACCTCTGTGAACTTTGGCTTAGGGCCCAGTTCCATCTCATGGGACGGGAGTGTCCTCAGCTCCGGGGAAATTCCCCTATCCCCTCCATTTGCCCCACCCAGCAAGTCTGCCTAGACTGAGAAGGGACTGGCCAGAGCCAACCTCAGGCACAGCAGATGTCCTGGGGCATGGAGAAAACGTGGCCTGCCCAAGGCCACACAGTCAGGAAAGAGTAGGGCCACAGCTGGGAGTCCCAGAGCCCAGGCTGTGGACCCCACGGCTATCCTGCCCTGGCATGCGGACTGCACGAGCTGGAGTATGGAATACTGATCCAGCTCCTCCCGCAGGCCAGAGTGGGACATCCTAGGACTCGGGCAGCCCTGAATTCAAATGTAGCCATGTGATCTTGGGCAAGGGACTCCTTGGCTCCCGGATGTTTCCCCTCAATGGTAACATAGGGTTAACGGCATCTACCCGGGGGCATATGATGCAGGTTAAGTGAACCCATGTTAAGGTTCACACTCATTCGTGCACGCCGACATCAGGGTGAAGCTGTTAGCACAGAGCCTACTACTGCTTTAGGTGGGGTCCACCCACTCAGCCCAGGCCGTAAAGCGAAGTCCACCCTCACCCCCCACATCCCGCCCCCGCTGATGGGCCCCCTTGCGGCTGAGCTGCCCTGTGGCCCCATCTGCTGAGTCACAGCACCAACACCCTCTGTCACTCCGCTTGTGGATGGTGCGAAAGGGAGTCAACATAGCCAGTTAGAACATTCGCAACATCTCCTTGGTGTCTACTTACTACTTCTACAGAGACCAACTTCGAAAGCAGGATCCTTGGCCTCTTTGCAGGAAATTCGGGAGCAACCCAGCCAGCTTCCCAAATCTTCCCGGTTGGGCAGGCCCGGTGCTCAGGCTAGTGGGAGGGACGGTGGGAGGCTCTTACCCCCTCCCCCCGTGACCACGAAGCACTGGGACCTCTGGCAAGGCCTGAATGGTGGACAGGGGTCATTCTTGACACGGACCAGTTCTCTGTAGCTCTAGAAACAGGTTCTGTACATCTGACGCCTTTGTGTGCATCAGAAACTGCTGGAAAGACAGACAAGCTGGTCGCAGCGGTGACTTTGGAGAAGGGAAAGAAAAGGGGCCGGCAGGGAATAGTTACCATGTCTTTTGAAACTGTCGAACTTCTCATCATGTGAATGCACTGTGTATTTAGACAAAATTACAAGTACAACAGAACCTAGGGTTCTGGGTGGAAGGATTAAAACCCCCAGCATCCCAAGGTGATATGACCCTTCTGTCTTCCCTGGGGATAACTGACAACAGGGCCAGAGAGCCTGTCATTTCACCTTATGAGCCTCAGTGTCTCCTTGGGATCAAGACAGCTGTTGAAACTCATGTCATCATCTAACCCCCATTTGCTAGTCTCTTGGGATCAGCTCTGGGAGGGGGCACGAAACAGTCTATCATGGGAGCCACAGGCTGAGGGGGTAAGCTCCTAAAAGCCCAATGGTCCAGCCCTGTGAATGAGACTCTCAAGAACATCACCCAGGCAGCCCCCTAACTTTACAGATGGGGAAACTGAGGCATAGAGCTCGCAAGGCATGGTGCCTAGATGATACCACCAAACGCATGTCACCTGCCCATAGCCCAGCACCACTTGTCTCTGGACAGAGGCATCTGGGGGGCTTCATCTGTACCAAATTCACCCCTGCACCCTCAAGAGGCTGTGTGGGCAAGTGGAGAGTCTGGCCTGGACACGGCCCTTTCTGCAGCCCAGGGAAGCTAGAGGGCAGGCTGTACCAGGCCTGGCCAGGCATTGCAGGCTGCGGTAGAGTCTGGTCTTTGTCCTAAGAGCCCCTGGGGAGCCACTGAAAGGTTTTAGGCTAGGAACTGATGTTGTCTGATTTATGTTTCAGAAGATTGTTCCGGCTGCTGGGTGGAGAATGCACTGGAGGGGCGAGGAAGGGAGCAGGAGACTGATGCAGAAGCCGATGCAGCCTGGACCAGATGTGGAGAGAGCCATGAACCGGTCCAAGGAAGGTGAGCTGATTGCAAATGGCAAAAGTATATTCTTCCTTGGGGAGTAAGTCCCCTATCCCTGGACATGTTTATACTGAGCCCAGGCCACACCATGACAGAGCTATTACAGCAAGGACTTTATAAATTGGACCACAATGCCAAAATTCCAGGTCAACTCCTCCAGGAAGCCTTCCCTGACTTCCAAGGCTCTGTCGGCAGCCCCAGAGCATCCCATGTCACAGCACCAATTATCCTGGGTTATAATCACTGGTTTCCAGATTTCTGTGTCCTTCTAAAACCAAGAGAGCAGGGGCTACTTCATCATTCCCAGTCCTCAGCAAAGAGCCTGGCACACAACAGGACCTCATATATCATTTCCCCTCCCTTTCTTTTCCTTCTCTCCCTTACACTCCCTCTCCTAGGTCTTTCATCTGGGTATCCCCAATGCCCAGCCCAGATGCCGGCATACTGTGGGTGCTCAGTAAACAGTTTTCTTTTTAAAAATAATTTTTTTAAAGATTTTAAGTCACCTCCACACCCAAGGTAAGGCTTGAACCTACAGCCCCGAGATCAAGAGTCGGACACTCCACCAACTGAGCCAGCCAGGCGCCCCTCAGTAAATGATTCTTGAAAAGGATCATCTCTCCAGCAGGTGAAGCACACAGTAGGAGTTCAGTAAAGGTCCAGCCCCTTACTCTCAAGGGCAGGGTCGACAACACCAGCAGTAATGCTTACTGAGTGCCTTCTCTGTCCACGACTGCCCTAAGCACTTGGGCTAGGACGGTGATGTTTATTTTGAGGACTGGCTAATGGAGGCCTACAAGGGTGTGGGCATTTGCTTGGGCTGCACAGGCTGTCAGAGAGCAGAGCAGGGATTTGAACCCGGGCTGTCAGGCTCCAGGACCGAACTGTGTGGTCTCGTTCTGAAGGCCAAGTACTACACTGTCTCTGGCACGTGGCGGGTGCCGACACACGTCTGCAGCGGGCCTCAGAAGGCCACAGTCGTACCCAGACCCGCTGCTACTGAGCGCTGCAGCACGATCCAGCTCTCCGCCCAGGCCTGGGTCTCCCTCCCACCCAAGTGGGCCAGGCCATCTCTGGGGGCTGCTGCCAGCCCGGGCCTGTCCAGGCCCCGCCGCCCACGCGGCCTTCCCTGAGCCGCCAGCAGGCCGGCAACGTGGCCTGCCCCGGGGGACTGAGCCCCGGCCGCCGGGCAGCCCAGACAAAGGCCGGCAGCGTGCCCGATCCCCTGGCACTCAGTCTGCTGCTGCCGCCGCCGCCTCCTCCTCCTCCTCTCTCCAGGCCCCGGGCTGGGGGCACTGGCAGAGGTTGTTTTCACAAAGGAGGTGGAAGGAAGGATGAGGGACAGGACTGGGCAGCCCTGAGGGCAGAGGCTGGAACAGTTAGAACGACTGGCGAGGAACAGGGTGGGCCCGCAGGCCTGAGCAGCCCAGAAACCAGGCGGCTGGGGGGCTGGCACCCCCCACGGGCACCCAGCAGGTGCCAACTGTGGTGTGCTGAATAATGACCTCTCTGGGTACTGGGGACACTTGCGGGGGGGGGACATCATCGATCCTTCCAGCCAGAGATGGTGCTTCAGACTTCTGCCACAGAGAGCAGGTATCAAACCATGACTTCTCGCTCCGATTTAGCTCGGAGGAAACAGGGTCAGAGAGACAAAGCCACTTACCTAAGGTCATAGAGTTGCAGGTGGGCCAAACATGAACCCCACCCCCGTCTGTGCGATTGCAACAGACCACAGGCTTCCCACTGCCCCTATGGTCTCTTGGCAAACAATTGATAATAAAAATAGAAACAACAGTGAACACTCATTGAGCATCTAGTAGGGATCAGGCACTGTGGCTAGGGTATTACCTACATTAAGTCATTTCATCCTCGGAACAACTCTAGGAAGTAAGAGCAATCCTTATGCCCATTATAAAGATGAAGAAAATGAGGCCCAGCAAGGTAGAGTAACGTGACAAAGGTCAAACAGCAAGTGCATGGCAGAGTGGGGTTTCAGTCTTGCCATCCGGAGCCCACACACTAAACCACTGTTTCATCCTGAATGGATGGACAGACAGATGGACAGATGGACAGAGTGGCTCATGGAGGTGAGCTCTGCTCTGTGTGCACTGGGCCTGCAGCCAGGCACCTAGTAGGTGCTTGGCTCGCAGTTGCCATGACAACCCCGGCCTTTCTCCTGCAGCCCCTGTGGAAGGGGCCTCGTGTCCCCAGCAGGGCTGAGCTCAGGGCCGCGGGCCCTGTGCCCGGGCTGCTGGGGCGGCCGAGCTCCCTTGCGGAGCGGAGCTGCTGCATGACGGATGTACCCGCCGCCGCGGGGAGCCCAGGGTAGAGCAGTTGCCTGGAAACAGGCTGCTCTGGCGGCCCACACTCAGACCTTTGTCACCATCTCAAGGACCTTTTATTCCTCCTCCTTTCTCGCTGGAGCCAGACCGGGCACACAGGTGAGAAGCTGCAGCCAACACCACCCGCAGCCCCAGGCACAGGGGACCCGTGGGGGGGGGAGGAGGGGTGGGGGCGGCCGTGGCCTCAGGTGGGGGAGAGGGAGGCAGATGCAGGAGGGAGAGACGGGGGAGCCCCTGGTGGGGGAGATGGCGCTCCGCGGGCGACCCAGCCGGGGCTTGGAACAATCCTGACGCCAGGATGTTTCTCTCACCGGCTTTATTTCTCCCAGCTTCTCTGACAAGAAATGAGCCTTCATCCTTTTTCTTATGGTGCAGTACTGGAAACCTCAGCTTCTGGAGCTGAGGGAGGGGCCCAAAGAGACCTGGGCAGAGCCGGGCCTCCGGGCGGGGGGCGCCCAGGGCAGGGGGACAGGTGTAGTGCCCCCCAAAGAGCTCGTGCTAATTGGCCCTTATGCTGGTGGGCCCTGAGAGGGGATTAACGGGGCCCCAGGGACAGCCCTGGGGACCCAGCCACACCCAGCCAAGGCCCCGCTTAGGGTCGGGATGCGGAGGGGCTAAAAGCAAGCCCTGTGGGGCCAGGCCAGTCAGGGCTCAAGTCCCAGCCCTGTCCCTTTGGCGGGTCATTTCTCTGTGCCTCAGTTTCCTCCTCCATGGGGTGTGGGGGGGGGCTGCCTACTAGGGCGGCCATGAGAATAAGACGTATAAAGCACGTGTGCCAAACACCTGGCCTTGAGTGAGTGCCCGAAGAAAGATCCTGTACGCCTTCTGCTGAGTCGCCTTGGGGTGCCCAGCCCCAGGTGTGTCACAGGGACGATCTCAGTGTCCTCCAAGTGCTCCAGGAGGCAGGTGGTCTACAGCTTTCTCACTGGACACACCCAGGTGCTGAGGCTCCGGGAGGGGGTGGGGTGTGCCCAGGTGGGACCCCCAGGAGGGTCAGTCACCAAGCTGACACTGCCAGGTTTCCAGGTGGCAGAACCGCTGTCTCCACCACCCCAGGCCTCAGCTAATGGGGCTGCAGCCAGACTTTGGGAAAATCAGATCTCCAGTGCCTGCCCCAAAACTTCCTTGGCTCTCCAGTGCCCAGAGAGAATCCAGGCTTCTCTGCCGGGCCTTAGAGGCCTCAGCGGTGCAGCCCCGCTCGCCCCAGCACTGAACAGTGCTTCGTGCCTTTGCCAGCTGAGCCCCTCTGCCTGGGGCGCCCACCCTCTGCTTAGCGCCAAGATGAGCCCAGCCTTGGCTCCAAGACTGACTCTCCCAGAAAGCCGTACCAGCCCGGCATTCCCCACACCAAGCCAGGGGCACCTTCTCCCGTGCTCTGAGACACTCTGTTCACCAACAACCCTGCTCCCCACCCCATAGTCGCAGGAGATCTCCTCTCTGGAGTCCCAGGCCTGGGGGGGAGGTTGGGGGGTTGTACCTGGACTGGCATCGAGGCCCTACAGGCAGGTGCCATCTTCCAAGCCCTGCCCACCTCAACCTGCCACAGCTCCCTGGTCACTGCCTTCGTCCTGGGCCGCACGCCTCATGGTCTTGCCCCCTGAACAGAGGACTCCTTGGTGCTCTCTGCTCCCGTGCTCACTCCCACCCCACCACACCGCCTTTCCCTGTCCCATGGAGTCCAGTTCAGACCTGCCCCTCAGGAGCATTTTCCTGACTCTCCTAAACTGCAGGCAGCCCTTCTTCGGCTTCTCTTGCCTCCCTTCTGTGTGTTCCTGAGGCGGGAGGGAGGGAGGGAGAGAGGGAAAGGAGGCAGGGGGAGGAAGGAAGAAAAGGGGGAAACAGAGAGAGGGGAAGGAGCTCTATCTTTAGTGACAGGCCTACAGGCCCAAGACTGGGCACAGGACCACACAGTATCGCAATTATTTCATTCCTTCACTTAGAGGCGAGCAAAAGGAAGCTCGGGGCTCAGGGAGATTAAGCCTCTCGATTGCCTAAGGGCCCGAGGCCTAGCTGAGCTTCTCCTGCTGCCCAGGACACTAAGGGGGCACTACAAGGTCCCCAGGGGTCGCCAATGGGCTGACATTCCTTGCATTCTCCCACTGAAGCCAGCCGGTACCCCAGGCAGTGGCAGTGGTGACAAGAGCAGCAGTAACACCACCTGCTGATAATAGACACCGCTTAGGTGCCGGCTCCAAACCCACACAGTCCTTCAGTTAAAGACAAGGAGCCTGTGGCACAGAGAAGCAGAGCAACTTACCCAAGGTCACACAGCTAAAAACGCTCTGAACCTCATGACTGAAAGGCCCATGATGTCCCAGAGCCCAGGACATGGCGGGGTCTCCCAACTGAGCCGGCACCAGCGGCAGGCAGCTGCAGCCCCAATTCTGGCCACCAGGCCCGGAGCCCGTCCCCAGTGGCCACCCGCTAATTAGCCAGGCGGCTTCTGCTTGCTCAGTGGCTGCTGTGCATAATTCTCCTAGGAAAGGCCGAGCTTGCAGGAGCAGGAAAGGTAATTGCTAATTTGCACGAGAGGAGACAAAGGGGACAAAGGCACCCGTGGCTGCCCCGCGCAGCCTGAGCCGGTCTCACATTCATGACCCAGGGCTACCCACCGACCACACTCACCACCCACCATGACAGGCTCCCCGGATGCGTCTGTCCACAGAACACATCCAGACAGCCCCCGGCCAGTCCGGGTCACGGGGCCAAGCCCCAGGAAGAGCAGAAGAGAGCATGTACGTGCCTCCCCCTGGCCTCTTTTTGAGCTTAGTGATTTCAGAATGAGTGACCCCTGTCGGGATTCTGTCACTCTCTGGGCACCCTGTCCTGCTGCCCCCCAAACCTCCCAGCAGCTTGGGGGGGATACTACGCTCAGCCCCGTTTCCAGGCGAGAAAACCAGTGCCTGGCGCGGACGGGACTGCCCCCAGTCACCTCGCTGGGAGCCCGAGGCAGCCAGGACCTGCACTGTGCTGCACTCCGGGCTGAGACTTTCCGGTCCCCATCTCACGTTTTGCTGAAGAACCTGAAGGCTGGAGGCTATGTTACATCAAGGGTATGGGCTTTGAAGTCTCAGCTCTGCCCTCACGGCCTGTGAGCTTCAGGATATACCTCAGGACAGGCCTCAGTTTCTCTGTCTAGAAAATGGGCCTAGAAACCCCTGAGTTGTGTGGGCACTAAGGAAAGGCACTGGGGCCTTAGAGGTGCTCACCATAGCTGGGCTCCCTGACCGCGCCTTCCCAGGGTCACGCGGTGTGCCGGGGGCCGGGTCCCGGACCCCAGGTGACAAGGGGGAGGCCGTAGCAACTGAGGACCAGAGCCTGATGGGTAAGGTCTGCTGTCAAGGGCTAGGCGGCCAGCCTGCAGCCGGGAAGGTGGGTGGGGGAAAGAAGGGGCCCCTTGCACAGAGCCCGCCTGCCGGTACCTGGCTGGGCCATGACCTGCTCCCCAGGAGGACTGCTGGGGCTGGAGCTAGGTCAGGCAAACCCAGTGCCAACCCTGGCCCTCCCTTGCCAGCCGGGCACGAACTCTCTGTGGCTCAGCTTCCTCATTCGTGATGCTCCCCCACCCCAACCAGAGCTGTTCTGAGGCTGAGGCCGATCAGGACGAGTAAGGTGCCAGGCCGGGCTCCGGGGAGACCAGTCTGGGGACCCAGCCCTCCCTGCCCAGCAAGGCCAGACACCGGATAGACAAACAGGCCAAGTGGGCAATCACATGAGCTCAGACCTCTTCCTCTTCTTGAGGACCCCAGACTCCGCCTGCGTGTGGCCTGAGCTTCCCCACACTTTGGGCCTTTCAACATCCTTACAACAGACCTCCTGACCCACCAAGCCAGGCCTTACAAAACCTGCTCCGGGACCACAAATCTCAAAGTTATGACTATTTCACGGTGTCAGTGATATGCATTCACGTGTCGGTGCACACTCATGGAGGGCGGGGGCGGCAGGCTCTGGACAATCTCCACTCTCCCAGATCCCCAGGGTACCCCAAGCTAGGAGGCCCACATCGTAGCCCTCTAGTGGCCCCGCCGCACGGTGACCCTGATCAAGTCACTCACCCTCTCCAGGCCTCAGTTTACCCCTTTGTAAGTTGGGGCTATTATTTCTGCCCCCCTTCCTCATGGAGTTCTTAGAAGACTCAAGTGATGTGACAGATTCCAACAACTGTGAAAATAGTTCAAAGTCAC
>ML093465.1:19306-31556 GCA_003697995.1 Taxidea taxus jeffersonii | reverse complement strand
TAAATGCTAAGTGCTGGTTTTAAACACTTACTGAGCTCCTCCTACAGGCAGGCACAGAGCTGGGCACTTATACAATGCTCTCTGGCATGCTACCTGAATCCCACCCCATCACCCCTATCAGACAAGCATTACATTTCCATTCTGTAGATGAGGACACTTGCCTAAGGTCCTGTAGCCAGAAAGTGCTGGGACCAGGATTTGAACCCAGGACCATCTGAGAATCAGCCACATGGAGTAAGGAGTGAAGACAATGGTGTACTCTGTTCCAAGCCCCCATGGGTCTTAAAATCCACCCTCCAGGTTGAACAAATAGGTATCAGAGCCCCTTCGGGCATCACTAACTCTCACGGGGATTGGCTATGAGGGCTCAGAGTAATTTTGTTCTGGGTCCTAAGGTCCCGAGGTATAAACTGTGGTCTTTTGGTTCCCAAATACAAGGTGTGGGGGAAGCTGGGGACACTGGTCTCCTTGCTGTTCCTCAAACCCACCCGACATACTCCTGCCTCAGGGCCTTTGCACTTAGTGTTCCCTCTATCTGGAATGCTTTTCCCCCAGATACCTGCATAACTTGTTCCCATACCTCCTTGAAGGCTTTGCTTAAAATGTCACCTACTCAGTGAGGCCCTTTCTGACACCCTGATTAAAATTCCAATACCTCCCTCCCCAGCACCTCTGATTCCCCTAACTCTGCTTGATTTTTCTCCAGAGCATTCAGCAGCATCTGACAAGCTGGGGCACTCTCCTCGTTTATTATGTAGTGTAGGCCCCCACCCCAGGGTAGGCTCTCTGAGAGCAGAGATTTCCATCTGTGTCTCCGGAGCATAGCATAGCACCTGGCAGAGTGGCCGCTCCAGAGATATTTGGACAACAGAGTAACACTAAGGCTCAGAGAGGGACAGCATTGGGCCCAGGCCACACAAGGAGCACAGAAGTGGTACTTGTGCCCAGGCCTTCCGCCCCCAGTGCTCACCTTCTGTCTCCTCACTTTTGGCATGGGATTGGCTCAGATTTGCTCACACTGGGGTACAGAGGCATGGGAGTCAGCCCCGAGCAGCAGAAGAAAAGCCCCTCCCCTGGGGCTTATGAGTGGAAGCAGCAAGGGGGGTATGTACAGTGTGTCCATCCAGGAGCCCCAGGCTCCCTCTCTGCCCCCTCCCCGTCTCAGGTCCCAGGCGCAGAACCCAGAATAGAACCTTCGTTTCCTTCTTGTCTACTAATTCGTGGAATGGAGTCTCCACCTGGAAACTTCAACTTCTACAGTGAAGGTCCTGTTCCTTGCCTCTCTGGTGGCCTCTCTGGGGGACAGTTCTCCCTTTTCCCAGATGAGATGCTAGGGGCAGAGGAGTGAGGACACCGTTTGTTCAAACTTGCTGGAGCCAAGCTGGAACTTAAGCCCCACTCAGGAAAGTCAGGCTCGGGCACCTTCACCTGGACTGGGCCCAGTGCTAGGAGCTGAGATGCTGGGTGCTGGGTGCTGGGTCCAGGTCCAGGAAGCTGGCTGCGCCTGCTGGAGGTGGCAGGTGGCCACAGCTGGGGGCACCTGCTGGTCAGCCAGCCTGCCTGGCCTTGCATCTGGGTGCCGCCCTTGGCTCTCAGTGGGCCCCAGGCGAGTTGCATAAGCCCTGTGCCTCACGGGGCTGTTTCGGGAGCCCAGCGTGCGAACACACAGGAAGCCCTGGGGGCAGGCCAGCGCCTGGGGACACTCAATACAGACGCGCCAACACACCTGCAAGCACACCGTCCCCTTCTCATCCTCATCACAGTTCTCCCCACCGTCACCACAGCTACCACCATCCCCGGCATGACCAGTGCCGCCACTGTCTCTCAGTCCTGCAGCCAGAGCTCTGGCAGGATAGAAGCCAGGTCCATGGGGGCTCACCACTGTACCCCAGAAGGCTCTCCCCAGGTTGGTGAATGAATATGTGAGCGAACGAGTGCGTGGACGGTGAACTGGCTTTTACAGAGAATAAAGCAGCTGACGCAAGGAGGAGGAGACAGACCCAGTCCTTCAGCCTCTCTCCGGGGCCCCCGCCTTCTTTCTGTAGCTTCTGCTCCCATGTGGGCTACTGTCCACCACTGGGCCTGAGCCCTCAGTCTCCACTCGACACATACCAGACCAGATTCGGCTCCCTAAATGCCTCCCTCCCCGTAGCCCCCTGCTCTGCCATACTCAATAGCTCCCATTGCCTGACATTTGGCCTTCCGGAGCCCCATTAAGGGACCAGCCACCAAGCTACGTCTCCCAGCCCCAGACCTCCGTTCAGACCAGCTTCTCTTCCCCCTTCCCACAGCTATGTCTCTGCCTCATCTGGGCTTCTCAGCATGGCCAGGAGCAAGCCCAGATGTCTCTGTGACCACCTGCCGACCCTGCCAGCCTCCTCCGGCTTCCTCAGCCCTGGGACTGGGCGGTGGCTCAGACAGTCCTAGACGGGACCCTGACTGTTGACCCAGCCCTCATGTCAGCCCCCCAACAGCCCTGTCCTTCCATTCTGCAGAGGAGGAAACAGAGGCACAAGAAGGAGAATTAAAACGTTTGAGACGCTTGTTTAAAGAACATTTACGGAGTGCTGATGGGGCACTAGGTGCTAAAAACACAGCAGTGAGCAAGACATCCACCATCCCCATTCTCACGGAGAGCCCAAGAGGAACATGCGCACAGACACAGCACGGGTTGGACAGTAACAAAGGCTCTGGGTGGCTCAGTCGGTTTAGTGCTGACTCCTGATTTCAGCTCAGGTCCTGATCTCAGGGTGGTGAGATTCATCTGCACTGGGCTCCACGCTCAGCAGGGCGTCTGCTGGACTAGCTCCCCCACTGCCCTGCCTCCCTCGTGCCCCCCCCCCACTCCCCATGCTCATGCTCTCTCTCTAATAAATAAATAAATATCTAAAAACAAAAACAAAAACAGTCTCCAGGGGCACCTGGGTGGCTCAGTCCATTAGGTCCATTCGGGTCCTTCAGCTCAGGTCATGATCCCGGGGTCCTGGGGTGGAGTCCTGCATTGGGCTCCCTGCTCAGTGAGGTGTCTGCCTCTCCCGGCCACTCCCCCTGCTTGTGCTCTCCACCAAATAAATAAATAAAATCTTAAAAAACAAATGAATGAATAAATAAATAAATAAAAAGGCTCCAAAGTTAGGGGAAGGAGCTGAGAACATGGGGTCAAAAACCACTTTGAAAAGGCAGTCAGGGGGCGCCTGGGTGGCTCAGTGGGTTAAAGCCACTGCCTTCGGCTCGGGTCATGATCCCAGGGTCATGGGATCGAGCCCCATATTGGGCTCTCTGCTCTGCGGACAGCCTGCTTCCTCCTCTCTCTGCCTGCCTCCCTGCCTACTTGTGATCTCTGTCTGTCAAATAAATAAATAAAATCTTAAAAAAAAAAAAAAAAAGGCAGTCAGGGGGCACCTGGGTTGCTCAGTTGGTTAAGCATCTGCCTTCAGCTCAGGCCATGATCTTGGGGTCCTGGTGTGGATCCCTGCATGGGACTCCCTGCTCAGCAGGGAATCTGCTTCTCTCTCCCCCTCTGCCCCTCCTCCCTGCTCATTCTCTCTCTTTCTCTCTCTCTCAAACAAACAAATAAGTAAATAAATAAAATCTTTAAAAAAAAAAAAGAAAGAAAGAAAGGGGTGCCTTTGTGGCTCAGTTGGTTAAGCAATTGCCTTCGGCTTGGGTCATGATCTTGGGGTCCTGGGATGGAGCCCCATTGGCCTTTCTGTTCAGTGGAGAGTCTGCTTTTCCCTCTTATTCTCCCTTTGTTCTCTCTCTCAAATAAATAAACAAAATCCTTTAAAAAAAAAAAAGAAAGGAAAGGCAGTCAGGAAGGGCCTCCCTGAGGAGGTGACATTGTAGCAGGGCCCAGTGAGGGTTGGGGGAGCAGCCTGCAGGACAGTGCAGCTGAAGGTAGTGAGCAGGAATCCAGAAGGTGGAGACAGGGGTCAGAGCTGGGCCTTGTAGGCGTTGGTGCTTTTTGCTCAGAGACTGATGGGAACCCACAACGAGGTTTTGGGGAGAGAGAGAACACGGTCAGGTTTGCCTTTTTAATACAGCAGTTTGGCTGCTGTGTGAAGAGGGAGGAAGTAGGAGGAAGGACAATGAGCTTTTGCTGGGGAGGAGGTGACGAAAACTGGGGGGGGGGGTAGAAAAGGCCCAGCGCTCCCCACACCCCTCAGAGCTTACTTCCCTGGGAAAGGGGGACCCAGGGGAGCCAGACATGGGGGTCGGCAAGGCCAGCTTCGGCAGGTCAGGCAGAAGCAACCCCCTTAATCTTAGTAAGCCTGGCACAACAGGGACAGGGGACTGGCCGCCAGAGCCGACCAGCTGGAAGGCACGTCAGGCCCCAGGCTGTCCCCACCCTGCCCCAGGCCATGCGGCTACCTGAGGCTCCCAGCTCTGGGAGGACGAAGATCAAGTCCATCCTGTTCACCGCTCCCAGCACATAGTAGGTGCTTAGTAAAGCTCAGTAGCATGCCTGCATAGGACCTGATACAAAGCAGGTGCCAACGCGTTGGCTGAGTGAGTCCGTGAATGAATGGATGGCCTGCAGCCCTGTGCGGTTTGCAGGGCGTTCTCAGATTAGTCTGGGGGCTTTAAAATAATTGCAGCTGCTACAGATCACAGAGCTTTACCGTGAGCCAGCCCCCCAGCTCAGCCTCTTAAGCTGCATCCTATAAGCCCCCACAGAAGGTTCTATTGCTATGCCCATTTTACAGAGGAGGAAACTGAGGCCCAGGGAGGTTAATTAACTCCCCCCCAGGTCACTTAGTTACTAAGCAGCAGAGCTAGGATTCGAACCCTGGGCTGTGTACCTCCTAACCTGGGATCTTATAAATGGCAGCAACCTCTTAGCTGTAAGATCCCCTGAGGGCAGGGACCTGCACGTGGGGTCCCCTGCAAACAACCCCAATGCTCTGTCACACCTGCGGTGTCATCTTGGCCCCTCACCACCGCCTGGGCCACCATCCTGATAAGGAAACCAAGGCGAGGAGCCGGGAACTCTTTCAGTAACGGCAGGGCTGAGAAGGCTCAGAAGTAGCAAAGGAGGGCTTCGAGGCCCCACCTTTGCATCCTGGACAAGGGCTCTCTCCACATCTCGCCTCACCCATCCTGTCCCCGTGGCCACATCACGTCTCCAGCACAGGAGTGAGGGATCAAGTCCCCACACCTCCAGCTCTGGACAAGGCAGTGGCTAATCCTTGAGGGCCAGTTGACCTCAGAAACCCGCCCCCTCGCCACGTCAGGGGCCTGGTCTGAAGATCCAGGGCTGCTGGGCTGACCTCTCACCTCTGCTTCATTCCTCAATCAACAAAAGCCCGGAAAACCGAGCTTCAGGCCCCACAAGGGAAGCTGGGCGTTTAAATCTCACGGATGGGGTGCATGGGCACGCACGCGCAGCAGAAAGCCCAGCAAAGTGGCAGCCACAGCGGCGACCGTCACAGTGACCATCCCTGCCTGTGGAGCACTCGGCCCCGGGCCCACTTCTGCTGGGAGCGAGGCCACAGTCCAGAGAAATAGGCCCTAATACCACCCCTGGTTTAGATGTAGAAACTCAGACACGGAGACGTGGAGTAAGCTGTCCAAGTCTGCGAGTACACAGGGGATTCAAGATTCAAACCCAGGCAGCCCAGCTCAGAGCCAAGGGTATCCGGCCTAACACCTAAGGGACCGGACCTCCCCTAGGTGGGGGGGGACAGGGTGGGCTGGTCACTGTTCACCCCCTTGCTGGCTGCTGTTTTGTTGCTGTTGCTTGAAGTCTTCTGTGTGCATTACCTTGAAAAACAAACTTTTCTTGGGCTCCTTTGTCCACCCTTTCTCCTTTCCTGGGAGCTCCCAGCCCCTCATCTCCCACTTCTTAGCTCATTTCCTTATAAAAGCCCCTCTGTCAGGTCCTCCCCAACCCCCACGGTACCCTCTCCTTGACTTGATGCCCCTCAGTGCCACCCGGATTAGGCACCGGCCACCTGCTTCCTCCTGGGGCTGCTGGCAGCCGGCAGCTGGCTGTGACCTTGGCAGTGAGCTCTGCCCTGCCTCATGCTGGTGTTCACGGGGCTCCCCCTGCCTCAGCTGGAGTGCAGCATGCTGGCTGTCCCCGCAGGCTGTGAGGCCCCACACTTACCACGTGGCCCTCCCTGAACCAAAGAATCCCTTGGTGACCCCGAGGGTCAACCAACCCTCCCCGTAGAGCCCGTCTGCACCTTAGTAGTGCGTCCCAGGGTCCACACGCTCTGCGGGAGAGACTCATGCCTGCCTCTCCGTGGCATGAAGAAGCACGTATGGGCCAAGCATGCATGGTACCACAGGGGACCCCGGGATCTGACACCTGCTGTCGGGAGGATGGGGGCTAGAGGGAGCCAAGGACATGACGCTTCCCACTGCGCAGGCCCAAGTCCCTGCTCTGCGGCCTCGGGCGTGTTACTCAACCTCTCAGAGCTTCGACATCCTTGTCAGCAAGACGAGGCTTGCAAAGATAGCTGAGTTTGGACCATCGCATGGAGTCACGGGCATAAAGTGCTTGGCGGTGTCCGGGTTTTCATAAGTAACCCCCAAATGCTGGCTGGGTCATGACTGTCACTGGTTTTGCTCAGTAGCAGGCAGTTGCTGCTTACTTTATGGATTTCAGATTATCCCACAACCCTAAAAGGGTGCAGAGGGGACTCTCCCCATTTTACAGATGTGAAAGGAAGCTCAGAGAGGAGTCAGAGAGGTGTCTGAGGTCCCACAGCTGGATGGTCAGGCAGGATTTAAATGCAGGGCTCTCTGGCCCAGGGAGCATGCCCACTCTTAGCCCCAAAATGGGCAGCCTGGCCTTGGGCAGCCCACTCCCCCCCTTCCCTGAGCGCCAACTTCTGACTGGACCGGTGAGATTTCTATCCTCTACTTCCCACCTGCTTCAGTTAGCGGTGCCTCCCCTCTGCCCCGGCTTCTATCAGGGCCTTCTCTCAACCAGACCTGGGCCTGGGGGTCTGCCCATCCCCGGGGGGCAAGCCAGCTGACCACTCCTCCTGCCGGAAGTCTCCCCTTGCAGTTTCCCTGCACATGCTCCTGCTGCCCTCACTCCGTTCCAGCTCTGGCCACTGGCGCTCCTGCTCTTCTCCACATCCCCTGACCCCTTCCCAGGCCCCAGATCTGAGGTCTATCTGCCACAGGCCATGCTGCGGGCACAAGAGACAAAAGCTCCTGGTTCCTGGGCCAACCACCTGATGTGGAACCTCTCTTCACCTTCCCACAGCAGCCCTGTGAGATGCGTGATACCACTGGCCCCATTTTACAGAGGAGGGAACTGAGGCTCCAAGAAGAGAAGCGACTTGTTTTAAGGGCATCAGGCTAGTGAGTCACAGCGCTCCGCTCAAACCTGGGGCTGGTCTGTGCTCTGGAGCCCAGTCTGGTGGCACTGCTCCACAGGGCCTCATCACAGACTCGAGGGTTACTGGTTCAATCCCAACCAGAACTGTCCCTTTCATGGAAGGCTTCGCAAAGCCCACACCCTGCTACAGCTGCCACCATACCATACCATGTAGTTTAGAAGGCAGATGTCCGTGAAGCCACAGCTGGTATTGCCCCCATTTTATGGATGAGACAACTGAGGCTCAGAGAGGGGAACTGACTTGCCCAAGACTGCAGAGCAATAAATGGCAGAGCCTGGACTCTGCCTCTGCTTCCACATTCCCCATTCCTCCTCTGACTTGCTGGGGCCTGACATTTAACATAAACCCCTTTTTCCCCAGCCTGCTCCTGTCCCAGCTCCAGATCTCCCAAAGAAGCCCCATCCCCCGTGGGGCTTCCCAGCAGGAACTCTCTGAGCTGGACCCCTTCTCTTTCCCCCTCGGCCCAGGCTTTCCTGTCGCCCCACAAAGTGCTTCTTAGCCACCCTTTGGAGGACGACGGCTATCTGGTTTGGGGATCTTTGCAGTGGGGTCAGCAGCCCCTACTCTGAGGCCTGCCTATCAGGCTTGGTTTCAGGGCATCTTCCCAGCTACCCCACAGGGTGTGGGTTATCACCACTGACACACAAGGGGTTCAGGGATCAGAGCAGGCAAGCCATTTCCCCAGAACCAGTTCTGCTGGTGGCAGAACTGGGGTCCAAATGCAAGCCTGTTGTTGGCCATGTTACTCTCCTGTCTTCCCTAGTTTTGCTCTACCAAAAGTGACAAGCCACTATTGAGGCATTTCACAGGATTCTCTCTCTTGGTTTTCCCATCAAACCTGCTGGAGAGGGATAATCAGCAGACCCATTTTTCAGATGAAGAAACTGCAGCACGAAGTGCTGGCTTAGCTAGGCACTTACGTAGGCTGTGCCTTGGTTTGCTAACCTGTAGAATGGGGTCATAACAGCCTCCTCCCAGGGTGGCTGAGGGCTGCACAGGATCGTGGAAGCCAGTCTCTCTTGGAGACACGCCCTCGGGACGCTCGGAGATCAGGCCTGAGTGCACTTTTCTCCACCAGCCGGCATCCAGTCAGGGCCTGGCCTGCCAAAGGAAGGGCCCCATGTCTCCTTGAACATTTCCTCAGCCCGGGGATGCCGGGATGCTGAGAAAACGATGAGTCATCCACCCAAGCATAGGCCTCCCAGGAGCCTGCAGTCGGGTCCCAGCCGGGGCGTGGAAGGTTCTAAGCTGGGGAGGGGGCCTTGTAGACACGATGACTCCCAAGCTGGCCCCATGGAGCCCAGAGTCACCACAGCCCTCTACTGCCACATGCTACCGGCCTTAAGGCCAGCTCTTAGACTCCGCCCACAGGCTCCTGCCCCTGTCCCCAGATCTGTACATCTGTCCATGTTCCTGATGTCCTAACTTCCCCTCCTTCCACCCAAGAAAACTGGGCCAACCCTGACCCTCGAACATCATTCTCCCCCCTGCTCCCGTCACCTAGGCCCAGTCCCTTGTCCTACGAGGGAAACAGCCAATCTTCTTCCTCCCAGGCTAGCCTTCTCTCTCTGCACCTCCCAATTCCTTTACCTTCTGTCTCACCTTTATGGAATACGTCTTTCTCTTGCCCAGGACTCTAGGGTTTATTCTAGAATCCAAATCTGACCTTCTCTCCCTCCACTAAAAACCCTCCTGTGGACTCCTTGCTTTCCCTTATGATGACAAAAGGAGATAAGGACACACTAGTTCCTCTGCCTGGCTTTCCAGATCCTTCTCTTCCATCTGGCCCCAAGCGATTTCACCAGCTCATCCTCTCAGGACCGCACAGTGGTTTCCAAGCTGATTTACCCGTCCCCACCCCATCTGAAATGTTCTGCAGAACATGCTTCCTCAGGAGAGTGGCCCCAGTCACCATCACACACAGAGTCTGCGCTAACCTGTGAAAACCTGTCCCACCTCCGAGCTCCTGCTCACATTCTCACCCCCTGGAATGAGCTTCCCCATGCTTTTCTCTCGCTGAAAAATTTGGCTGGGCCCTCAAGGTCCAGCTCAAATGTCATCTTCCTGAGGACTCCCTGGACACAGCTGGGCAGGAGGAATGGTCCAGTCCCAGGCCCTGGGACTCCCGAGGCCCTCAGAGTACAGAAGTGGATGGGCAGTTCTCAGACTCTAGCTCTGAGGCATCTGCTGCCCCCCACAGTGGGGAGTCCCTTCAGGGCAGCAGCTAGTCTCTGTCCTGTGGACACAGCAGTGAACAAAACAGACTGGTTTGCCTTGGCAGAGCCCACCATCTTATGGGGAGACAAACTTATAAACTAAAAACCATCCATAATGTCAGGAGGTAGTAAGAGCTAGAGAAAAAAATTAAATAGAAGTGGGGGGCAGTGAGAAGGGTCCGAGGGACTTAAAATGGTCCTGACTGGGTGATCCAGGAGGGCTTCTCTGAGATGGTGACATTTGAGCAAAGACACAAAAGAGGAGAAGAACCAGCCATGTAGAGATCTGGGGAAACAGCCTGGGGAAACAGCCAGTGCAAGGGCCCTGGGGCAGAGTTGTGTTTGGTAGTTTCTAGAACAGCAAAGAGGTCAGTGTGGCTGAGACCAAGTGGGCAAGGGGAGAGTGGAGTGAGGTGAAGGCAGCAGGCACCTGGGGCAGATCGTGCCTGGCTGTGGAGGCTTCAAGAAAGACCAGCTCTTGCCTTGAGTGAGACAGGAGTCTTGGAGGATTCTGAGCAGAGGCAGGGGAGAATCTGGTTTGTCTTCTGCAGTTTTCTCTGGAGTGTGGGTTGGTAGGGATTACAGGGGAGCCAGAGTGGGCATGGTGGGGTGGCTGAAGGGGGTGGAGGTGGTGAGAAGGTGAAATCTGAGATGTATTTTCAAGGTCAAAACAACAGTATCTGCTCACAGTTGGTTGGGGATTGAGGAGCTATAAGAGAACCATTAACATGACTCCCAGGTGTGGCTGAGCAGGGGCAGGATGGGGCTGCCGGGATGGGGATGGGGGAGAGCAAATGAAGGGTCACCTGCCTGTTCATATGCAGCTCTGGTGCTCTCTGGGACCTTGAGCGAGTCCCTGCCATTCTCAGCCTTAGTTTCCCCCCTTTCCTGGCTTGCCTAGAGGACCGGATGCGATGCGGAGGGAGTGGATGACTTTGTGGGAGAGAACAGGCACCACCTCCCAGCTGCTCTGTCTCCGCACCCCTGCAGCCTGCCCAGGTTGGGTCGGGGTCTAGAGCTGCAGGTGAAGTGAGGGGGAAAGACGGGGGTGGGGGGTGGGAGGGCATCTGTCTCCCACCAGGCTGGGTCTTAGGCAGGTAAAGGGCTGCCTTGAGCTCTGAAAAGCTTTTGTGGTGTGTCCCAGATGAGGGGACCCCATAGGCCCAGGGTGGGGAGGTGCAGAGAGCTAAGGCACCCGTGGGCCCCACCTCCACACCCTGCGGCTGAGAGGGTCAGCCAGCCACGGAACCCAAGCCCGGCCACTTCCTCACTGTGGGACTCAGGTGGGTTCCCTGCCCTCCCTGATGCCAAGTCCTCATCCACCACACTGAATCCTGGGGCGATTAAATGAAATAAAGTCTGGTGCATGGCAGGGGCTAGAAAACACGGGAGACGGGCTCAGGCCCCCGACAAGGGAAGGCTGTCATTACAGTGGCCTCACTGTATTCCAAGGTCCTGGAGCCCAGAACTCAAGTTCCTGGCCAGAGACCGGATCGGGGGTGGGGATGGGGGGTTAGAAGGGAGAAGGCCTCCTTGATGCCCATCCTACTACCTTTCTACCTGCTGGACTCCTACAGGCCTTGGCAGAGTCCCTAGCTTCACCCCTCTAGCGCCCCTCCTGGACCTCCAGGACCTGGCACAGCACCCGGAAGGGATTCAGAGGCAGGAGGGACCCAAAGGGCATTCCTGTGTAATAAGGAGGGAAACTGAGGCTCGGAGCAGGGCAGAAGCCAAGCAGGGCAGAGAGACCCTGAGCTTCTAAGTCCCCAGCTCTGGAGGCTCGTGCCACACCCATGCCCTCACTGAGCCCCTTCTGGTGTCCCGTGCAATTCAGTGCAACACAACCTAGCCCCTAATGGCACCGGGGACACACAAATGACTCCGACACAATCTCTAGGGAACCAGTAGTTCCTGCCCACTAGCTACGTGACAGGGACTTGGCTGCGTGCTTTCTTTCTACGGGCCCATTTAATATCCACCACGGCTCTCATCACCATCCCCATTCTCTGGATCAGGAGACTGAGGCTCAGTGAGATCACAGAGCAGCTAACATTTCCTAGGACTTGCACATTCTTCAGGCTCTACATTGCTTAACGCCTTAATCTTCACACCAATGCTATGAGGGAGACAGAATGATCAGCTACATTTTACAGATGAGCCAACTAAGGTCAAACTGGTGAAAGGGAAGAGCTGGTATTTGAACCCAGGGCCCCGCAGCTAGAGACCCCAAGCCCTTCCCCTCCCCTGTGTGTGGGGGCGGGCCAGGGGCAGGGAGTGGACTCAGGAGTCCTTGTTCTGACGAGTTGCCCACTGTGACAGGCCCTCACCCAGCTCTCTTCTGCTCCCTGTCCTGTTCAGGGGCCCGGGGTCCAGACCTGGCTTTGATACAAGATCTTTTTACAGGCACAGGCACACAGTAGGTGACTCAGAAGCAGTCACTGTGGTGATACTTGGAGAAAAGCAGGAAACATTCAGGAAGTGACAGTGGAGCTCTTCCAGCTTGCCAAGCCTCCCGGTGATGGGGCTTCAAGCCCATTTTCCAGATGAGGAAAGTAAGACCCCGAAAGATCAGGCAGGATACTTGCTTGAGGTTACATGGCAAGGAAGTGGAGAAGTTGGGCTGTCGGTCATGACCCCTTCACTTCAAGTTCCAGAAGGGCACGCCCGCCCCCCCCC
>ML093465.1:0-18906 GCA_003697995.1 Taxidea taxus jeffersonii | reverse complement strand
CCCTGCCAGATGTCGCTGTCAGGCTTCTCCTCAAAAGTCCCCTGGGGACAACGGAGGTCTTCTCCCTTCTTCTCACCCCTTACCCGTCCTCGTGAGCCCCAGTTAAGTCCCCAGACGCCTTATGCGGAGCTAGTCCTGCCTCCAGCACCGGCCTGTGATCCCAGACATCCTGAGCAGAGGGATTCTTGTAAACTAATTCAGACTAAGGTGTAATAGACTGAAAGCTTGTCACGAAGGACCTATGCTTTCCAAGGGTTCGGGCCACGAGACCCCTCAGACGGGGTCAGAACGGAGACGTGTACAAGCAGTAGCCAAGCTCACGGCCTGCCCCTGTCAGCAGTGAGGCCTAGTACCGCACCTTGCTAAGCCTCAGTTTACTCATCTGGAGGGGAGCGCAAATAGCAGCATTGACCTCTGGGGGATGGCGAGAATCTGACGAGTCGATATGTGTCAGCCCCTCGGTACCGGGACAAGCACACGGTAGGTGACTCAGAAGCTGTCACTGTGGTGAGAACTTGGAGAAGAGCAGGAAACATTGAGGAATTCAAGCGAAGGTCACAGCATACATTATACCAGGCTAAGTCAGAGGCCGTTTCCCGCCCAGACCAGTGGCCGCAGGTGCCAAAGGTTTTACACAAAAGCTCTGGGGAGAAAGAGCGAAGACTGAGAAAATGCTCTCCGCTAAATGAACGTTGTCTGCAAACTGGGAAAAGACCCCCATTAGTCAATTTGGCCAGCGGAACACCTGGGGTCCGGCTCGCAAAAGCCTAATGTTGACAGTGGAGTTTGGCAAGCTGGCGTTTCCCCTCGGGGGAATGGGGCTCTAATGGGGGGGCTTCACAGCCTGTGATGGGCCCACGACGCCCGCAGTGGAGCACAGAAACCCGTATTCCAGTCCCGGCTCCCTGCCAACGGAAAGCACCTCTCTCGAGGCCTCGGTCTTCCCACCCGGAAGATGGTCGACTTGAGCCGAGAACATCTATCTCCAAGGAGGTCCTGGGACTTGACAGATGGCCCGGGGCCCCGCCCCAGCCATAACCTGTAGCCCTTGCAGGCCTCGGAGGGGACAGCCCCACTCGGAGAGACCAGAGGAAAAGGAAAGAGGTTGGTTCACTTTGTGGCCGACGCTGGAGTGGAATCCGAGGGTCTTGCCTCCAAGCCGTTTGCTTCCCCTGCGTGGCATCGCACGGAGGCCAGAGCAGGCCAAACACAAGAAATAATAAATCCTAACCAGGCTTTGCCCAGTCTGGAGGCCCCGGCTGGCTCTTGTCATAAAAAGATCTTATCCCCATGAGCACCCCATGCCGCGGGTGGAGGACTCCGCCCTCCTCCCCTCAGCCCTCAGCCCTCCGCCTCCACTTCTATTTCCTGTGACAACCTGCAGACTGGAGACCAACTTGCCTCTCCCCCACGCCCAAGCTCCGCTCTGCTCGACCCCCGCCCCGCCCCCGCCCGGGCCCCAGCTGCAGGAGGCCCCGGCAGAGTGTAATTCCCCGCGCCCTCCTCTCCGCCCTGGGCCCGTCCGGACAGATTAAGCCTTTGTCACACACACCCAGAAAAGCACAGGGCCAGATGGGACGGGACAAGTGGTGTCAGATCATCGACCCGCGGCCAGCGGCCGGGACTAGGGAAGGGCCCAACCACAGCACCGCATATGGCTGTGGGAGGAGGCAAGGGGGCCCGGGGAGGGGGCAGCCAGAGAACAACATGGAAGAGAGATGACACACCATGGCCACCCTTGGGATGGCACATCTAGTGGGGGACCCTGGTTCAGCCGCTGGATGATCCAACACCCACTGCCCCTCTTTCCTGAAATCTTTCTTTCTTTTTTTTTTTTTTTGCTGCTCCCCCTCCCTTGGGGGCTCCGAGTTATCACATCCTTAGCTAGGCACGCCTCCCCCACCAGCTGGGTGCCTGGGAGCAGGCAGAGCCCCACCGGCTCCAGTGCCCCACACCCAACACAAGGCCTATGGGGGCCAAACAAGTGCCTGGGACAAAGATTTACAACCTGATGACCTTCACGAAAACCCACCCAGGACAAAACTACAGGATGTCTCCCAACTGCCACCAGAGGCAATGGCAACTTTGTGTGTGTGTGTGTGTGTGTGTGTGTGTACACGCACGTGCACGCGCGCAGGCCCATGAAGACAAGGGGATGTCCTTTGCACCTTTCAAAGATGGTCCCATTCAGCCCCTCCCAGGAAGAGGCCATGGCTGGCCCAGAATTCCCAGCAGGATTTGTTCCTCTTAGATCAGTGGAAAGAAAAATGGAAATATAAAAATAATTACTGAGCCCCAGGAAGGTGCTCAGAGATGGGGGGTGGCAGGACTCCGGGCGGCTCCTGCGGCTGGCTCCAGTAGGCTGGGTGGGCGAGTGGCAGGTAACTAACGGGCTCTCTGGGGACCAGCAGACCAGGCAGGAAGGCATGGGGAGCTGGAGAAGCAGGCTGTCGAAGGAGGGCACATCTGCTCTGTTGTGTTTGTCCTCCTGGCAGCCTGGGCAGGGAGACCTGGGTCCCCTTTCTCTGCCTCCCAGGCAGGTGGTCCCTTGGGGAAGGCTTATTATTGGTCTGGGAGTCAGGGTGGAGGCTGGTGGGGGCCCTGATGCCAGGGACAGGTGAGGCAGGTCAGGAGGGGCCTCACGAAGGATCTGAAGGGATGGGCCAGGCTGGGAGGAGCTGGAGCCCAGGCCTAGCACCCAATTTCTGCATGTGGCCTGGATGGGTGTATGTGTGTGTATGTATGTGTGAATGCTCATGCTTGCTCTGCCTTGACAGCAGCGTTGCTAAGAGGGTAAAGGGACGGCCCATGATGCCTACTCCCTAGGGGACAGATGGACCCACACAGAACCCATGAGCCAGCTGCCAAGACTGAGGGTCACCTGCCTCTCAACTTCAGTACAGGGTACAGTGGGGGATCCTGCTTCCTGCTATGGGGAAGATGAACCAAGACTCTCAGCTCCCTGGGGAGGGATAACCAGGCTGGGGTAGGAGGTGCTAGCTGGCTTGGATGGCTGAGGGCACTGACCCAGGGGAGGGGGCACTGACCCAGGGGAGGGGGCACAGACTCAGTCAACCACCTGGTGGGTCACTGACCTCAAAAAACCAAACAAACAAAAATAACCACACTTAGACTGGGGACACTAGCCCAAGATGGGGGGGGGACCCAAGGGGCTATGGAACTGACAGGGTGGGGAAGACTGACCTAAGCTGGGAAGAGGCAATGGCCCTTACTCCCCGTATGGGCAAGCGGGCACTGATTTGGGGGGGGGTCCCTGACTCAATCAGGGGAGGGGACAATGACCCACACTCTCCGGGTTGGGGGGAGAGTACTGATTGGGGCTGGGGAGGGGGGGGGTCCCTGACTCGCGCGGGGTGGGCCACTGCTCCAGCCTCGCCCTCCGGGAATCCGGCCCCGGCGCACCCCTTGGCTCGGCCCCATGCTCCGGGTCCGGCCGGAGGCGGCAGCGGCGCAGATGGGCTGCTGGCGGCCGCAGCGGCCGCGGCGCGGTTATCAGCGCTCCTCGCAGATGGGCCGCCCGCCCTCCGCGCTCACGGCTCCCCACTCCCCGCGGCCTGCAGCCCCGTCCCCTGGGCGCGGGGGGGAGGCGCCTCCGGATCCGCTCCCTGGCTCCCGCCTCCCTCCCTCGCGGCCCCCTCACCCCGCGGGCCCGGGCCCGGGCGGCCGCCGGAGGGGGAGGGGGAGGGGACAAGTGCACTTTTCGTAACGACCGAATCAATTGTGTGTGAAGAGCCCGCTCCGGCCGGGGACGGGGCTGAGCGCGGGGCGGGCGGGCCGGACGGGGGAGGAGCACAGAGGGGGGAGCGGGGGAGCGAGGGAGGGAGGGAGGCCGGCGCGGGGCGGCCCGGCTCGCTCGCTCGGGCCGGGCGAGGCCGGGGAGGGAGCGAGGGGGGCAGGGAGGGAGGCCGGCCGGGCCGGGCCGGGCCGGGGGCTGAACGCACTAATGGAGGGTCTCCGCGACGGAAAGTTCAAAGCTCAGCAGCGCCCCGGGAGCAGCCGCCCCCCCCCAGCCCCCACCCGCTGCAGAACAATGAGGTCCCGGCGGGGGAGCCGCGGGGCCCGCGCCGCACGCCCTCTCCAGGGCGCCCCGGGCCGGAGGGGACGCCCCCGCCCGGCCGCCCGCCTCCTCCCTCGCGGTGGCTGCGGTTCCCCGCCCCCTCCCCCACGCTACCCCGCCCGGACCGGGCCGGCCCCGGGGACGGGGGAGGGGAGGGGATGGATAGGTCAGGCCGCCCCCGTCCCGGGGAGGGGGAGCTAGGGGCCCGGGGGGCGGAGGGGGCGCCCCACCCACCCGCGCGAGGCTGCTCCTGCGCCAGGCTGCGGCTCCGGCCGCCCCTCCCCGGGCCAGCCCCGGGTGGGGTCGGGGAGACAGTGCCCGGGCGGGCCCCCTCCCCTGGCGCTGGGGAGCCGAGTGGACTCCCCGTCCCGTAGCGGCCCCTGCCCCCCCTCCCGCGGCACCACCCTACACACACACACAGACACACACACACACACACACACACAGACACACACACACACAGACACAGACACACACACACACACACCGCCCAGCCGGCCCGGGGGCGGGAGCGCGAGGCGCCCGGGACAGGCAGCCCCGGGGCGGGCGGGGGGGAGGCTCAGGCTTCGGAGCAGCCGCCTGCTGGCTGGGGGAGGGGACGGGAGGACGGAACATGCTGGGGTGAGCTACCCGGGACAGCCCGCCCGGCACGGCCACGGCCCGGGCAGCGGCGCAGAGGGGGGCAGGGACGCCCCGAACCCGGAGCGCTGCCTGGGCGGGCCAGGGCGGGTGAGCAGGGACGCGTGCGCCTCGGGCGGGCCAGACCCACGGACAACCTCAGGGACACACGTTCGGACATACATCCACACCCCCACACCCCGCCCCCGCCCGCCCCAAGCCCCGCGGCGGGACCGGCCCGCGGCCGCCGCGCGCGCACTCACCGAGCCCGTCTTGACCGGCACATACACCACTTGGCCCATCTTGGGTTCCCGGCCGCTGCCCAGGCGGAAGCCCTTGGAGCGCACCCAGAACTGGAACTTGCCTTTCTCGCCGGCCGCCGGGCCGCTGCCCGCGCCGGTCCCGCCGCCGCCCTGCAGGACCTCGGCGATCCGCTGGTATTTGCTGCGTGTCACCGTCTTGGTTTTGGCCGAGTCGCCGTAGGTGCGCAGGCACCAGTCCCGGAACTGGCGGCCCAGCTCCGAGTCCCCGGGGCTGCGCTCGCGCTCCCAGCCCCCGCGCAGCAGCAGCGTCGGCTTCGGCATCCTCCCGCCGCGCCCGGCGCCCTCGGGGGCGGGCCGGCCGCCGGGCCGCCCGGTGCCCGGACTGGGCTGGGCTGGGCCGGGCCGGGGCGCGCCGCGGCCCGAGCTGTCCCGCGGTGTGGCTCCGGCGCGGCTGCTTGATGGGCACGGGCGGCGGCCGGACGCGCGGGGCTGCGGCGCGCTCTGTCCTGCTCGGGCGGCGGCAGCGGCGGCGTTGGCGGCGGCGGCTCCGGCTCGCCTCCTGCTCCGCCTCCTCCTCCCCCCCGGCCGGGATGCGGGAGCGATGGAGGCAGCTCCGGGCCCGGAGGTGCAGAGGGGGCGGGTCGCCCCGCGGGCGGCCGGGGGAGGCGGGAGGCGGGGAGCGGCTCCGGGCGCGGGGAGCGAGACCGAGCCTGGGCGCGGGCGGCGGCGGCGGCGGCTGTCAGCTCGCGCGGCTCATCCTGCTCCTGCTCAGGCTCCCGCTGCCGCTGCTCTTCCTCCTCCTCCTCCTCCCTCGCCCGCCTCCACCACGCCGCGGGATCCCACCTGTTAGAGCGTCGCAGCCTTCGCCGCCGTCCCCCCCCCTCCTCGCTCCCGCGCCCGCCCGCGGGACCCAGACCCCGCCCCGGGCCAGCCCCTGGGGGCGCGGGGGCCGCAGAGCCCGCAGCCGCCGAGAGGGCAGGAGCCGCAGGCGCGCAGTGCCCAGCCCAGGGACTGAGTTCCCTCTGGCCGGGCCTGGCCCCGAGCCTCGCAGGCCGCGCTGCGCCGGGACCCCGCGGTCTCGCAGGGAGTAGGGCGCAGACCCTGCCCGGCCACAGGAGTTCCAGCCTCCCCGGGCGGCCCCGCCCGATTTTAGCCCCGCGCGGGCGGTACGGGGCAGGCGCCCTTCACTCCTTCCCGCAACTGGCCTCCTTTCTGTGGTGCGAGCCCAGCGCCAGAAGAGCAGTGTTCCCCTGGGAAGCCCCAAACCGCCGCCCTTTGGGGGCCCAAACTTCCTTCCCTCTCCCCTCACCCCGAATTCCCCGAAGTTTGGCCGGCCTTACTTCTGCCAGCCCCACTGCTCTGGGACAGCCCCAGGCCCCAGGGAAGTTGTCAACATTGGCCGTTAGCCTCACTCAGGCCAGCCCCACCAAGGCTTCAGGCCACACTCAACACACCCACAAGTTCATCCCAAGACACCCTGCCTTCATGGGTGCACTGAGACCCAGAATCTCTTGCTGAGTAAACTGAGGTGGCCCCCTACCCCCTTCCTCTCTGGGCAGGGCTGACCTTGGGTAGAGCTGGCCCCCTCCCCCTGAATGCAATCAGGAACATAAATAAAGGCACAGGCCTATTCCCTGGAATTTCTGCCCTCCTTTCCTAATTGGGCCTGAGGAATTACTTGGCTTCTCTCCTTAGTGTTCCCTGAGGCCCACCCCTTTGTTCCCAGGCCACTCCTGCAGGCAAGTCCCCACTCAAAGCCCAGTCCCAGATTTTGACCAGGGCAGGGCCATTTCCTGTCTAGGAACCAGTGGCTACTCTGTCCCAAGGTCCCCCACTCCAAACCTACAGTATGCCATGTCCTGGCATCTCAGAGGCAGAGGGGATTGGCCCATTTTGCAGATGAAGGTCTGGGGCCTGAAGAGGTAGCCTGACCTGCTCAAGGTCATGCAGGGAGGAGGGGGGCGGGTTTCAGCCCAGGGCTGTCTGTCTCCTGCTACCACATCACACAGGAAGTCTCTCCTTTGCCATCGCCCTGGGAGGAATCCCGACACTGGATGTGCCTGCCTCACTTCTCCCAGTAGACAGACAGTTCCAGATGCTCAGGGCCCATGTCTGACTCATCCCTACGTGCCCAGGCCCTAGCACAGCACCAAGCACACAGTAGGTGCCAATAAATGCTGAAAGAACCAAAGAGGTCTTTCAAGTCCCAACCTCGCTCTGCATTTCACATAGAAGATTTATTTTTAGATAATTTACATTTCCATGTTACTTTATATACACCAACAACTCCATAGCCGTTTTTCCTCTTCATCTTCCCAAGAGCTCTTTTTGGTTCCAGGCTGGCATGCCCATTTTTTAGAGATGACCACTGGGGCTCAGAGAGGGGAAGGCACTGCCTAAAGGTCACCCAGCCCCAGAGGTACAGGGGCTCCTGCATGACTCAGAAGCCTGTGCCTTGACTTTTCTAATATACCCCTTAACACTTAAGCCCACTGACTTCCTTCCTGAGAGGAAGAGTGCCCGGCCCAGGAACGCTAATGGTCATTCTCAGCAAAGGTACTGTGGTGCCTACTTGAGCCTGGGTGTCTCTCTTCAGTTCCGAGACCCACTTCAGTAAATACTAAGCCAGGCCACCCATCCAGGTGATCTGGGTCTTTGCCTGCCTTTCAGAATCTAGAAACCTGGTTACCCCTCTTGAGCTGAGTTCTACTATAGCAGAAGGTGTTAGCACAGTGAAAAGAACATAGGCTTCCGGTAGAGTCAAACAGATTTGGGCTGGAATTCTGACCACTATTTGCCATGGGTATTCTTCACGACCACTGGTCCCAGTTGGCTGCTCCCCATCAGAATAAACCTATCAGGGGCGTCTGGGTGGCTCAGTCCTTTAGAATCTGCCTTTGGCACAGGTCATGATCCCAGGCTCCTGGGATCAAGCCCCACATCGGGCTCCCTGCTCAGCGGGAATCCTGCTTCTCCCTCTTCCACTCCCTCTGCTTCTGTTCCCTCTCTTTCTGTGTGTCTCTCTCTGTCAAAGAAATAAATGAATAAAATCTTTAAAATAAAATGAATTGGGACACCTGGGTGGCTCAGTTGGTTAAGCGGCTGCCTTCGGCTCAGGTCATGATCCCAGCGTCCTGGGATCGAGTCCCACATCGGGCTCCTTGCTCGGCAGGGAGCCTGCTTCTCCCTCTGCCTCTGCCTGCCTCTCTGTCTGCCTGTGCTCGCTCGCTCTAACTAATAAATAAAAAATATATATATTAAAATAAAATAAATTTAAAAATATAAAATGAAATCATAAAAGAAATAATAATTACATCTTGGGGAAAGGGCCTTGTTGGAAATAGGGAGCTGCGAGAGCAAATGAACACAAGTGACTGCTTTTCTTAGGGGGCTCAAGGAAGACCCCTCTGAGGTGGCATATTTGAACATATTTGAGTTCAATGTCAAGGAGCCATCTATGCTACATCCTGAGGGAAGAGCATTCTAGGCAAAGGGAACAGTACGTGCAAAGGCCCTGAGGTGGGAAAGAGATTGGCATTTTCCAGAAGCTGAAAGAAGGCCAGTGTGGCCAGAGTGAAGTGAGTGAGGAGGGGTTGGAATGCAGGAGACCATAGGAAAAACTTCGAATTGCATTCTAAGTGTGATGACAAGGCACTGGTAAGTCGTAAAGAGGGAAGAGACTGAGTAGTAAAGAAGTGAGGTATGGAGGGCCTGAGGTCTGTGGCCAAGGGCCCTGGAGGTCAGAGACCTTGCTTTCTCCTCTTGTATGTCAGCTTACTCTATACTAGGCACATCTCAGTCTCGTGCCCCAAAAAGTACTGGGAAAAAGTGGAGGTGGCCGAGCAGAATGAAAGAGGCCTACAGCAGCCCAAACCCCCTTCTGCCAAAACAGAACCCCAGACCTCTAGCCTATTCATTGTCAGTGGCATCCTTTAGCAGGGGTCCTGCCCCAGAGCATGCTGGGTGGGAGGTGAGTTTCTCACAATGTCCGGCTTGGGGAGGGGGGGCAGTCGTGGTCCTAGGGGGCAACTGCTCCTCCTTTCTTCCCATTCCAGCCACCTGCTGAAAGGACAAAGTAGACTGTCCCATTAATCAAGGTCAGTAGATCCCTCGGATTTTTTTCTTTGCCCTCAGTCCAAATGTCCAAGAGAGGCTGAGATTGAAGCACAGGGAACTCAGGCGCCCAGGGCTCGTGGCCACTTGGGATGCTGACAGGAATGTCCTGGGTCACGAGAGGTTACCCATGCAGGGTCTGCAGAGAGTATCCAACACAAATTCTGCCTTTTACAGATGGGTAAACTGAGTCCCACAGTGGGGAAGAGACTCAGGGCCACAGGCAGAGCCTTTAGCTAATTTGGCACAGATCACCCATTTTTCACTGAGCCCTGACTCTGGGCCCAAGTGAGTGGGAATACCTACAACTCAGAGGCAAGGTGGCCCTACCCCAGCCTGGCCAGGCCACCAAAAGGGGGGAGCAGGAAGGCCTCAGAGCCTCAGGGAGAGGTGGTTTCCATTACTGGGAGATGTTGCCCCTTCTGCCAAGAGCTTGTGCAGCCATTGTCACCTCCCACTCCAAAGCACCTCCCCCTGCAGTTGGCCTGCGCACCCTGCTCCCAACCCTGCTGCTCCAGGCCCACCTCACCCAGAAAGCCTTCCTGATCCCTTGGTTTGGCCCCGGGGGCTCCCATGGCTGCTCACAGACACCTGGGTTCTGAGAACTGCTGAGAACTACTATAATCTCACGTTTGCCTGGTTACCTGTACCTACCAGGGCCCAGCCCACGAGCTGAGGTTTAGCAATTACTGAATAAATGAATACATTTTTTAAAAGTGAGGGAATGAATGAAAGAATAAACGGGCTGGTTCTAAAAATGCACAGCTCAGATGGAGGCCGTCAGCGTTTTTCACCATCCTCCTCGCCGCGCCCTTACCGACCAGTCTCAGCCTTCAGGGTGCTGCTCGGGACAGGCTCTGCTGTCACATGGCCTGGCACGGGCTCCCTGCTCCAAGCCTCAGTTTGCAACGCTGGTTGGTAAAAAAGTGGGGTTTGCAAAGTGGGGGTAATAAGTAATCCTAACTCACGGGGCTATTGTGAGACTAAGCACCCAGCAAGCGGCAGCTCTTACGGTGACGATGTCTGCCTACCACCTATTTGGACATTCCGTTGTGAGTGTCCCCCATGCGTCGGACGTCACGCCCGGTGTTGGGAACACAGTACTAAATGAGACAGACCTGGACCCAGCCCTCCTGAAGCTCAGGGAATAATAGCCAACTTTTCAAAGATGAGGACAGATGGGTTGAGAATTAGAAAACAAAACAGTGCCACGGGAACACATGGCAGGGAGACTCGGACGAGCATCTCTGTGAAGCCCTACCCAAGGGCTCCTAGGACAGAGGCACTCAGGACAAAGGGCAGAGGGAAGAGAATGATGTCTCTGCACCTCCAATGGCCCAGGCCATGGTGCCTGGGGAACCACAGTCCACCAGAAAGGCATTCTGCCCACCTCACAGAGTTTACAAATCTTCTGAGTCCAGCATCTCCCTTCTCCAGAAATGAAAGCATAAAGAAATTTCATTCAAATGTCACCTCCTCAGAGGAGCCCTCCTTGACTGCCATTTTCAAAGTAGCCCCCCCCCCCCGTAATTCTATCCTCTTGCCCTGCTTCGTTCATCTCCACAGACCCAGTAGCACCTTGCAATGTATGCATTTATTTGTTTCTTTGTTTCTACTCATCTCATGCACTGGGACGCATGTTCCAAAAGGGTAGGGATTCTCTCTCGGCGGCATTATCTCTGAGTCCAGGATGGCCTGGCACACAGTAGGTGCAATTCTATTATTCTGATGGTGCCCTTGGTGGGAGAGGCTCTGGGAGGGGAGCCCCTGGGCCTGAGCCTTCCTGCATGACACAGAGGAAGCTGACACTGGATCTGTCCCGTCACTTGAACTTGCCAGTAATTTATTGATGCTGGATGCTGGCACCTAGCAGCTCGCCAGGTCAGCCTTGGGGAGCAGGTGTGGGGCCAGCAGGGCCTACACCCAGCCTCACGCAGGCAGTGCAGGATGGGGACAATGGATCCACGTGGCCCAGGAAAAAAGATAGGTCAGCCCTTACAAATCCCCTACTGTGTTCCAGGCACCGAGGGACTACGAAAAAAATCCAGGTGTGGTGAGCTCTGGCCTGAGCTCACAGAGGGTGAGATGGACATAATTCCTAATTTGAACAGCCGCAAAAAAGAGTGGTGAGAGCTGCGTGAGAGCCTGTATGCCAGGAACCTTTTCCATATCACCACACTGAAGCCTCATATGAGGCCTTAATCAGATTTTCTATTTGTCATCAAGGAGAGGTCAAATGATGTGCTCAAGGTCACATGGATAGTGAGGGGCACAGGGAGAATTTGAACCCAGATCTGACCAGCTCCAAGGCCCAGGCACATGAGATGGCCACCCTGCTCCCACCAGACAGGCTGGGCTAAGGGTGTGTGTAAAAAACAAATGAACCAACTAACTAAATAAATAAAGGGCTCTGGGAGTTCCAGTGTGAGAAGTGAGTGGAGGCCCATTCCACTGAAGGCCTCCTGGAGGCAGAGGCCTCTAGCTGACTTACAGAGGATGGGTGGAAATAGCAAACAGGGAGTGTGATGCAGAGCAGGGAAACACCCCAAGCAAAGGCTTGAAGGTAGAAGGGTGTGTTTGCAGTGGGGTGGGCATGGCCCCCGGGGGAGCCTAGGCTCCCTGTAAGGTGGCATGCTGGGGCCTTCAATGCCTGGCCGGGCTATTGACCTCACGGGAGGGTCATGGGGAGCCATGGGAGGTTATCGAGCAATGAAGCCGCTGCTTCCCCCTGACCTGGGTGTTCGAAGAGGCTGGCCGGTTGGGCCAGAGGGCCTGGCATAGGAGTACCTCTGACGTCAGGCCCAGCCTCACCTCCACCCCCCACCCCGCCCCCTTTCATCAGCCCTCAGGGTTCCTTGTGTTCACTGGCTCCAGAACACCTCCTGCTCGCTCTCACCTCCGTGTCTTTGTTCTCACAGATCCTTCCTCCTGGAGAGCCCACTCGACCCATTGCAGTCCTACTCACTGTGCCAGTCTCCCTTCCGGGCTCCTAACCTCCTTGAAGCCCACCCTGACTGCCCCCACCCCGCCCCCTCTGGCCCTCAGGTGCCTGCCTCGGCCTCAAGGGCCAGGGCGAAGCCAGGGCCGGTCCTCCAGCGACACAACCCACCATGGTCAGCTGTCGCTTTCCCCTGCCGAGCAACATCCTTCTCAGGGTCATCTGAAGTTCCTCTGAGAAAATGCCCCTTCCCCATATTCGGAGCACGCAGCTGGAGCATGACTGACCTGAACACTAGCCATGGAAGACACAGCAACCCCTAGGCCAGTGTGACTGTGGCCAGATTTCCGACAGCACTACTGGAGCCCCTGGATTCAGTCATGCTTGAAGGCCCTTTTCATTTTCATCGGGGTCTCTTTGTGCTGGATTTCTTGCAAACCAAAAATCTTTGTCAGATGGACCATCTGTTCAGTGCTGTCTGGGCCTCTGGTCTGGCCCAGACAGCAGTACCAGCCCCCTCACTGGACTCCTGGCCTATAGATTTTCCCTTCCACCCCAACTCAAAGGTCTCTTCTCTCAATTATGACCTCTAGTATGCCCCCACAATACAGT
Source organism: Taxidea taxus jeffersonii (assembly GCA_003697995.1). Classification (NCBI taxonomy): domain Eukaryota; kingdom Metazoa; phylum Chordata; class Mammalia; order Carnivora; family Mustelidae; genus Taxidea; species Taxidea taxus. The sequence goes on along the minus strand of ML093465.1, from coordinate 6,284 downwards.
CTGAACTCCTTGGCTTAGCATTCAAGGCCTTTCACTGTCCTGTTCCAACCTCCCCCACCACATCCCCCACTCTGCAACCACAAACCCTAACAATGACTGACTTGTATATGCTGTTCCCACCACTGGGGCTGCCCTTCCTCTCTAATTCTCTTCTAGAGAACTCCTACTCATTCTTTAAAACCCTATTTGACTGTTAACTTCTCCACCATACTTCCCTTGGCCCTTAGGCAGGGCGAGGTGCCTCTTCCCCCGGCACCTCAAGCTCCCGGGCTGGTCTCCTTCAGAGCAGTGACCATAGGGGGTGGTCATTATCTTCGACTTGGCTACCTTCTCTCCAGAGAAGGTGCTCCTTAAAGACAGGATCATGTCTTGCCCATTGATCTCCCAAAGGGCCCATTAACAACTGTCAACTTACTGACTTACTGATACGAGTTCAGCTCAAGGTTGTGAATCATTAGGCAACCCTTTCCGCTGGTCAGTGCTTCTGGTTAACCCCTTGCTGGGTTTTCTTTACTTCAGGACTTCTAAGAACCTTTAATGTGCTCGTGAGCACTGTGAAACTCTGTCCCAACTTCGAATCATCTCACCCAACTGCCCCATTTTAGGAATGACGAGGGACAAGAGAAGGACAAGGACTCCTAGGCAGTTGACAGCAGAACAGGGCCTGGGGTCCAGCCTCCAGCTGCCTCAACCAGAGCTCTCCCCTCCACACCTCTGTTCCTGGGCACCGCAGGCCCCTGCTCGGGACCAGTCACCTCTGTAGCAAAATGTCAGTGTTAAGGGTCTCTAGAGCCAGACTGCTTGCACTTGAGTGTTCTACCACCTCTCACTGATGGTATGACCTTGGCCAAGTGACTTAGCCTCTGAGTTTCGATTTCCTCATGGGTACGGCATTGACCCTAGTAGCACCTACCTCGTGGGGAAGCTGGGAGGGTCCAGTGAAGTGGTCCATCTGGAAGCACTTAGTGCAGTGGCCGGCACACAGTTGGCCCTTAGGACATTGCCACCATCTCTGCGACCTCAGCTCTCTCAGTACTGGGCACACCGAGTGCTGACATCTTGGGGGAGCTGTGGGTCTCTCCAGAGAAAGAGGCCAACCAGATGCCAGGTCCAGCCCGGGCTGCGCTCCGCAGGGTTTGAATCTGGGTCTTAGCACCGGGCCTGCTCATCCAGATGCCCAGCTCTTGGGCCTTCGTCCTCCTTGATTTGAAAAAAACATTTTTTGTTTAGAAGCATTTTCCCCCACTTCATATTGGTTCCATAAATTGGATTTTGTTGAGTGGTTTCTGACAAGCAAGTCGAACAGGCATGTGTGTGGAGGAAATGCAAGGCCGCCTCTGGCCACGGGGGTGGATCCGAGGCCTTGGGTTCCGCCGCTTGCTGGCCGCGAGCTAGTCCCCTGGCAGCTATATCCTGGGGAGAGCCTGTGTCCTTGGGGTGATCCAGAAGGACTTCTTCCCCAGGGAATTCTTTCTAGAGCTTTCCCAGAACCTCCCCATAGAGGGAAGGCCCTAATGGCAAATGCCCTGGCTATTTCCCCCACCCCACAAGCAAAGCAGCTTCCTGGGCTCAGCCCTTTGGAGTCGGGGGGGAGGGGGTGCCTCTGAGTCTTCTACCTCCAGCTCTGTGCCCTCCACAATAATAGTTAAGGACCGTGAGGTGGATCATAGTGCTTCTCCACATCTTCAGGCATCCAAACAAGGGGAAGCTGACATAGTAAAGCAGGAGAGATTTCAGTTAGACAACAGGAAGGACTTCCTCCTGCCAGATAGCTCAAACCTGGCCTGTATATGACCTTGGAAAGAATACTCAACTGGGAGTCAAGGCAGCTTTGGCTGATGATTACTGTGGGACTTGAGGTCAGTGTCTCATTTTCTCCTCTTGGTTTGCTCATCTATAAGATGGGGATTATAATGTCTATTCACTACAGAGGATTTCAGATGAGACAGTAGGATGAAGCCTTGAGGCCAGTGGCAGGAGGCTGGATCAAATGACCTCCTAGGTTCCATTTCCTCCAAATCCTTTCTGTTTGGAAGGGGTTCCTAGGGCTATGGCCCTGACTTATGGCCAAGACCCCAGGGTGGTGTGTGTGTGTGTGTGTGTGTGTGACATAGTAGGAATTAACAATTTATTTTCTCCCCATTCTCTTGGGCTACTCACCAGATGCAGAAAGAGCCATGGGCAGATGTTACAAAGTCTGGATTCTAACCCCGGGTCTACCCTCAACTTGTTTTGAACTTGGCCATGTCCCTTACCTAGGTTAATCTCTTTTCCCTTCTATATCATGAAGAGTTTAGATGGTTTCCAAGATCACTTCTCTCCTGAAACTGGGAAACCCATGACTGACCCAGGAAGGTCTGACCCCTGCTCCCCCATCTTCCCCACCAGCCATCATTGGCAGTTCCAGATACACAGATCTTCCTTTGTTTCCTTGAATTTGTCAGGGCCTTGGGAATGGGCTCAGGCCCCTTTCACAGGGTGACCCTGGACGTGTCACTTCCTCCTACTCCAGGGCTTTTGTCCAAACTCTTCCCCTCTTGCCATGAATTCACCTGATTGATTCCAACCCATCCTTAGAGCTGCTAGCCTGGGTGGATCCCCAGAGGGAGGCCCTGGGCCCCGTGGGCTTCGCAGGCTAAGGAGAACGAAGCTGGGCAGTGGGTGTCAGGGGAAGGTGCAGCTACAGCCCCCATCTCCCCAGGGCTGGGATCCTGGGCATACCCAACTTGGTAAGCACACCATTTGCCTAGTGCCAGCTGGGCAAGCTCTGTGAGGGCCGGGCTGGCTCCCCTGTACTATGGGTAGTGTGCCAGGCACTCTGCCGTCACCGGACCCCTTAGCAATCATGAGCACCACTCTGCTGGTGGGGCTCTGAGTGCAGAAGGTCTTACCCGAGCCACACAGGTGTCTCTGAAATGTTCCTCTCCTCCAGGACGGGATCCCAGTGTCCCTCCTCCAGCAGCCAGCACCTGCGACAGACCCTGGAACGCAGGTGCAATGGAGGGGAGTGGGGAATATGAAGCATCTTGCCCAGGGTCTCACCAGGCAGAAACAGAACAAAGAAGGGTAGCTTCTTGGTGGCTCCGAAAGCTGAGAAGTGTGGAAACTAAATGACCCTCATTAGGGTTCGAGGACTCCAAGCTTCCCCTTTTACAGATGGAGAAACTGAGGCCCAGAAAAAGGATGAGCCACATCCAGGGCTACCAAGCAGGTAAGACACAGACCAGAACCCGGCAGGGCAAGTACAAAGGCCTTGAGGCTGGCACAGAATATGAACTAAGGCCAACAGGCTGAAGGGAGATGAAGCTGGCGAGGGGGGCTGGGGCCAGGCCAGGCAAGGAGTTTGGGCTCTAGGCCACAGCAATGGGAAGTGATTGGACTGGAAAGGTCTATCCAGCACTGGGCCCTCAGGAGGGTAGGAGGGGCAGAGGGAGGCCAGGGAGGTGGCACAGGCGCTGCTCCTGTCCCGTGACTCCAGACCTACTTGCCCACCTGCCAACTCCACGTCACTCCTCCAAGCCTGAGCTCCCCATTTGCACTCGCCAATCGGTCCGCCGCACTGCCTCCCTCTCTCAGCAAACACCAACCCCATTCTTCCCATTGCTCAGCCAGAGAGCCTGGAGTCACTCTTATTTTTTTTTTAAGATTTTATTTATTTATGTGTCAGAGCGAGCGAGCACAGGCAGACAGAGAGGCAGGCAGAGGCAGAGGGAGAAGCAGGCTCCCCGCTGAGCAAGGAGCCCGATGTGGGACTCGATCCCAGGACGCTGAGATCATGACCCGAGCCGAAGGCAGCCGCTCAACCAACTGAGCAACCCCAGCGTCCCTGGAGTCACTCTTATTGTCCACCCTCCTGTCTCTCGTCCTGCCACCTAATGAGTCAGCAAACCCCTTCAGCTCCACCTTTGAAATATAACCAGAATCTGACCCCTTCTCCCTGCCTTGCTGCCCACCCCCAGGATGGCGGCACCCACCTCTCCCTGCCCCCACCCTGGCACACAGTGTACCCTCTGTAAGACAGCTGGAGGGAGACTGTCCCTCCTCTGTTCCAAGGCTTCTTGTGGCTCCCTGCCTCTCTCCTAGAAAAGTCCTGACCTTGGCCCTCGAGGCCTTCGTGCCCCGGCCTCCCGTGCCTGTCTGGCCCCATGGCCCCTAGGGCATCCCCCGCTCTCCTCCTGGCCAAGTCTGTGTTCATGCCTCCCGACATGTACACATGCTGCACCCTTCCCGGGGCTCTGCAGGGCTGGCCCCATCACCTCCTCTGGGTCATCCGATGTCACCTCAGGCTCTTGTGACCACCTCCCTAGCTAAAAATGACAATCCCTTCTCCCATTGCGCACACATCCCTTTCTCAACTTAGTGTTCTCCGTACTTCACCTAACTTTATAAGACACTATTTACTTGATTTATCCTATGGTGGAGGCTCAGGGAGGGTGAGGATCCGCCTGAGGTCACGGGGCCAGGACACTGTGGGGCTGGGACCTGGACCCCGGCGGCTGGGGCTGGGAGCAGGCTGGGAGCAGGCTGGGAGCAGAGGCTGCGGCAGGTGGTGGGGTGGGGAGCGGCTCCGGCCAGCCCCTTGTGGTCAGCCCTCCCCGAGGAGCCCCAGCGCCCGGCACGGAGAGGGTTCCAGGGCGGTGGTGTAAGAGGGGCATTGGGAAAGGCCCAGGGGCACCAGGTCCATTCTACGGTTGCCCAGTCCTCAGAGCCTGAACGGCCATGAGTGAGAAAGGAAGTCAGCAGGATCCAAAATAGGTCTGTGTTTTGGGAAGTGAAACTGGGTGCTGGGGACACGGCCAGGGGAAGACCTGGGCCTCCTGGGTTGAGGCTGTCGGGGTAGGGAGTCTTCCCCTGCCTCCTCGTCCAGGAAGGGTGGCTCATGGGGATGGGATCAGGCCCCTCTCATAAGCTTGTGACCCTGGACCTGTCACGTCAGCTCTCTGTCCTCACTCTTCTCATCTCTAAAATGGGACTAAGGTAATGGGGACTGGAAAGATACAGTAAGACTGTGTCCTGAAGCTCAAAAGACGGTAATAGTTGCCGTTGGTATTCCAGATCCATCTCAGTGCCGCCTCCTCCAGGAAGCCTCCCCAGATCTTTAGATCAGAGCGAATATCTCCTTCTCTTTAACTTCTGTGTTTCTGTTCACATGTGTCTTTTCCACCAGAGAAGGCTAGGACCCAATCTCAGTCCTCTCAGGGTCCCCAGTGCCCAGTACAGGGCCTGACACGTGGGAGATGCCACAGCCTGGGACTGAATGGACATACTAGGGCAGAGGCTTGTACAGGCCCTTGAGGGTCTGATATCTGCACGCTGAGAGCCAGCACCTCAAGGAGGCCTGGACTTGCGGCAAGAGGAGGGCTCTGAGGGTAAGTGGGTTATGTTTCCTCTGAGGCTCAGTTTACTCATCATAAAATGGGGACACTTGGAAAATGGACCCCCACAGCTCCTCACGCACATCCCAGACTGAGCTCAACATCTTCTGAAAACCTGCTCCTCTCCCAGTTCTCAGCCAATGGAGAAGCCCCCAGGCATCTGCACTGGGTACCAGAGTCACTCCTGACCTCTCCCTCGACCCCTATCTCCGCATCTTGTCAAATCTACCTCCTAACCTGGCCCCTCGACTGCTCAGAGCTGTGACGGATGACTGAACCTCTCTGGGCCTTATCTGTCAACTAGGACAGCAGCCCCGCCTGTGAAGGACATATGGCAGAGTTGTGGAGATTTGCCGTCCCTCCTGGCTGTGTGACCTGGGCCGCAAGAACCAACGTCTCTGGGCTGCAGTTCCCACCTCTGTCAAGTGGAAATGGTAGCATCGCTCACCTCCCAGAGTCGGTGGGGTGATTCAGGGACATGGTCCCTCTGTGTTCCCTGAGACATTGCTCCAGCAACTCTCCCCGCTTAGAACTCATCAGCATTTCCCTCTTTACCCACTCAACCCAAGCAACATACAGACTGCTGGGTTTTCTCTTGGGGTCCACATCCCCTCCCCTGCTGTCCCGTTTCTCTCCCACCTTGCACAGGAGCTCCTTGAAAGTGTGTCTTTCCTCATGGCCCCCTCTCCTCCCTTAAACCCTCAGCCTTTCAGCTCCCCTCCCAGGAGACCAAGGATCTGGGCGTGGCTAAGCCAGGGCCGTCTCTCAGCCCTCACTGCCCTGGACCCCCCCAGCAGCCTCTTTCCTTGCTGGCTGTCAGAATGTTCTGTTTGCCTCTACTTCCTTGGCTGCCCTGCCTCAGCCCCTTTTCTGCAGCTTCTGCCATCCTCTCACCTCCACTGCTCGGGG
>ML093464.1:62522-75908 GCA_003697995.1 Taxidea taxus jeffersonii | reverse complement strand
CTATTTCTTCCTGGTTCAGTTTTGGCAGTTTATATGTCTCTAGGAAAGCATCCATTTCTTCCAGATTGTCAAATTTGTTGGCATAGAGTTGCTCATAATATGTTCTTATGATTGTTTGTATTTCTTTGGTGTTGGTTGTGATCTCTCCTCTTTCATTCATGATTTTATTTATTTGGGTCCTTTCTCTTTTCTTTTGGATAAGTCTGGCCAGGGGTTTATCAGTCTTATTAATTCTTTCAAAGAACCAGCTCCTAGTTTCATTGATTTGTTCTATTGTTTTTTTGGTTTCCATTTCATTGATTTCTGCTTTGATCTTTATTATTTCTCTTCTCCTGCTGTGTTTAGGCTTTCTTTGTTGTTCTTTCTCGAGCTCATTTAGGTGTAGGGTTAGGTTGTGTATTTGAGACCTTTTCTGTTTCTTGAGAAAGGTTTGTATCGCTATATATTTTCCTCTCAGGACTGCCTTTGCTGTGTCCCACAGATTTTGGACCGTTGTGTTTTCATTATCATTTGTTTCCATGGTTTTTTGAATTCTTCTTTAATTTCCTGGTTGACCCATTCATTCTTTAGAAGGATGCTGTTGAGTCTTCATGTATTTGTGCTCTTTCCAAATTTCCTCTTGTGATTGAGTTCTAGCTTCAGGGCATTGTGGTCTGAAAATATGCAAGGAATGATTCCAATCTTTTGATACCGGTTGAGACCTGATTTATGACCCAGGATGTGATCTATTCTGGAGAATGTTCCATGGGCACTAGAGAAGAATGTGTATTCTGTTGCTTTGGGATGGAATGTTCTGAATATATCTGTGATGTCCATCTGCTCCAATGGGTCATTTAAGACCTTTATTTCCTTGTTGATCTTTTCCTTGGATGATCTGTCCATTTCAGTGAGGGGCGTGTTAAAGTCCCCTACCATTATTGTATTCTTGTCAATGTGTTTCTTTGATTTTGTTATTAATTGGTTTATATGGTTGGCTGCTCCCATGTTAGGGGCATAGATATTTAAATTTCTTAGATCTTCTTGTTGGACAGACCCTTTGAGTATGATATAGTGTCCTTCCTCATCTCTTATTATAGTCTTTGGCTTAAAATCTAATTGATCTGATATAAGGGTTGCCATCCCAGCTTTCTTCTGATGTCCATTAGCATGGTAAATTGTTTTCCACCCCCTCACTTTCAATCTGGAGGTGTCTTCAGGTCTAAAATGAGTTTCTTGTAGGCAGCATATTGATGGGGTTTGTTTTTTTATCCATTCTGAAACCTGTGTCTTTTGATTGGGGCATTTAGCCCATTTACATTCAGGGTAACTATTGAGAGATATGAATTTAGTGCCATTGTATTGCCTGTAAGGTGATTGTTACTGTGTATTATCTCTGTTCCTTCCTGATAATACTTTTAGGGTCTCTCTTTGCTTAGAGGACCCCTTTCAATATTTCCTGTAGAGCTGGTTTGGTGTTTACAAACTCTTTCAGTTTTTGTTTGTCCTGGAAGCTTTTTATCTCTCCTTCTATTTTCAGTGATAACCTAGCTGGATAAAGTACTCTTGGCTGCATGTTTTTCTCGTTTAGTGCTCTGAATATGTCATGCCAGTTCTTTCTGGCCTGCCAGGTCTCTGTGGATAAGTCTGCCAATCTAATATTTTTACCATTGTATGTTACAGACTTCTTGTCCCATGCTGTCTTCAGGATTTTCTCTTTGTCGCTAAGACTTGTAAATTTTACTATTAGATGGCGGGGTGTGGACCGATTCCTATTGATTTTGAGGGGTGTTCTCTGCACCTCCTGGATTTTGATGCTTGTTCCCTTTGCTATATTAGGGAAATTCTCTACAATAATTCTCTCCAGTATACCTTCTGCTCCTCTTTCTCTTTCTTCTTCTTCTGGAATCCCAATTATTCTAATGTTGTTTCATCTTATGGTATCACTTATCTCTCAAATTCTCCCCTCGTGGTCCAGTAGTTGTTTGTCTCTCTTTTGCTCAGCTTCTTTATTCTCTGTCATTTGGTCTTCTATATCACTAATTCTTTCTTCTGCCTCATTTATCCTAGCAGTAAGAGCCTCCATTTTTGATTGCACCTCATTAATAGTTTTTTTTATTTCAACTTGATTAGATTTTAGTTCTTTTATTTCTCCAGGAAGGGCTTTTATTTCTTCGGACAGAGTTTCTCTAATATCTTCCATGCCTTTTTCGAGCCCGGCTAGAACCTTGAGAATCGTCGTCCTGAATTCCAGATCTGACATATTACCAATGTCTGTATTGATTAAGTCCCTAGCCTTCGGTACTGCCTCCTGTTCTTTTTTTTGTGGTGAGTTTTTCCGCCTTGTCATTTTGTCCAGATAAGAATATATGAAGGAGCAAGTGTAATACTAACAGGGTGGCAAAGACCCCAAGAAGATGTGCTTTAACCAAATCAGAAGAGACCCCAAATCGTGGGGGGGGGGGGGAAGGGGGTAAAAGGAAGTTCAGAAAATTAAAAAAAAAATAAAAAAAAAGAGAACACAAATAAAGAAAAAAACATATAAAAAAAGTAAAAATATATATATATGTATGTTAGACTGGTGACTAGAACAGGGTTACCCACTTAATTTTGGGAGTATTTTGGTCTCTTAGAAGAAACCACCTCCCAAAATTTTAAAGAATGCAAAACATATATAAGGGTAAACACAATGAAGGGATGGAATATGACTATAAAGATTAAAGGAAAAAAAAACTATTTTTTTTTCCCAACAAAGGAGTTGATAAGGTAAGTTGGTAGGGAGAATTTAAAAAAAAAAAAGTGGAGAGAACTTCCTTGGGCTGGAGACTAGATCAAGCCCGGTACTAGATTTGGGGTGTATTTTGATCTATTAGAAGAAGTTTTACCCCAAATTTTTAAGAAGAAGAAAAAAAACACCCTATGTGTATACAAAGAATAAACTTAGATACAGTGAAGGATAAAATATGACTGATAATAAAGGTTCAAAAAAGATTTTTTAAAAGAAAGTTATTAAGATAAACTAGTTAAAAAATGTTAAAAGAGGAAGGGTAAAAGTTTAAAAAAATTAGCAGAAGAGAAAAAAAAACTAATTAACTTTGCTAGAGTAAAGATTCATGGGGAGAAAGCCAAGAATTCCATGCTTTGCTTTCTCCTCTGGAATTCTGCTGTTTTCCTTGTTAAGTGAACTAGGTCTTGGCTGGATTTCTTGTTGATCTTCTGGGGGAGGGGCCTGTTGTAGTGATTTTCAAGTGTCTCTGCCCCAGGTGGAATTGCACTGCCCTTACCAGGGGCCGGGCTAAGTCATCCTCTGTTTCGCTTTCTGGGGTTTTTGTTCCCTGAAGGCTTTCCATAGAGTTCTGGAGGACAGGAATGAGAATGGCGGCCTCCCAATCTCTGGCTTGGAGGAGCCGAGAGCTCGGGGCCCCAGTCTTCAGTGCGCCTTCAGAGAAAAGCGCTTCATCACTCCTGTCTCCCCAGCCTCCAGCCGCGCTTGGAGAAAAATGAGCGCAATCAGGCCCGTTTCACGGGCCTCTGGCTGCGCTCCGAGGTCACCCAGCCTGTGACCAAGCGTCTCTGTCTCTGGCACAGTGTCCCACCTGGAGTCTCCGAACCCCGCAGATCTCTGGGCTCTCCCAGGTCGGAGTCTCCCCGGATCTTGGGGGACCCCACGCACAGAGCACCAGCCCGTGCCATAGACCATGGCTCTAGGAAACCTCGGCTCTGTCTCCGCAGCCGGCTTCCTCGCTCTAATACCTGTGAGCCCTGCGACACTCAGACACCCCCGATCCTTCTGTGACCCCGCAGGACCTGAGTCCACGCTGTCCCCGCGAGGTTTTCACCCCAGTTTAGTCTCTGGCGCGATGTCCCTCCGTGGAACAGACTTTTAAAAGTCCTGGTTTTGTGCTCCTTTGTTCCGCCGCTTGCCGGGAGCCGGCCCCTCCCCCCGGGGTCTATCTTCCCGTTGCCTTGGATTCACTTCTCCGCTGGTCCTACCTTTTAGAAAGTGGTCAGATTTTCCGTTTCTAGAATTGTTGTTTTTCTTCTCTTCGATCTCCTGTTGGATTCTTAGGTGTTCAGAATGGTTTGATAGGCTATCCAGCTGATCTCCTGCTACCTGATGTCATCTCAGCCTGCTACTTCTCTGCCATCTTCCTCTGCCATATCGCTCTTGGATTGTTTTTAATGAAATATCTGTTGGGTCTGTAATCAAGGGAGGGAGACTGATACAAAGCGAAGGTCAAGCAAAGCCTTATTTCACGCCAAGCATCAAGAATCAAACTGACCGGTCAGGACCGTCTCTTACAAAGAGGTGACCCCTCCCTGCCTTACAGACTGGCTTTTAAGGGCAAAGGCCATGTGGTTGGGCCTGGCCACACACAGGTGGCCAATGAGATTGTAACACACAGAGAAAGCTGCACAGTCATGCTAGGTCACACATAAGTGACCAATTGAATTACAGTTTACCCTATAGCAGACATTTGAACTAGCCTATCACCTTGGTCATAATTGGCACCCAAAAGGGGCCCAAAGGGTGGGGCCCATCTCCTTGGTAGCTAGGGAGACAGTATGCACCCCCACTGACTGGATACCTCCACCTGGCCTGACCCACCCTTGTATTTAGGCTTTGTTACCTGGGACTGGTTTCTAAGTAAGTCCCCTGGTGGGGGCAGGGTCCGTTTAAGTTTTACTGCAGAAACAACAAAATGGCTGTTCAACCGAAATGGAGACATTTTAACTAAATAGGCCCTTACATTATCCTCCCCTTCATTTTTCTCTTCTGATTTCTAGAACTGTGAAATCTTCTTGGCAGATCTTCTGATTTGCTCATTCTTTCTCTCCATTTCTTATCTCTTTCATTTTTGATCTGATTCCCGAGAATAGTCCTCAATTTTACCCATCAACTTTTCTCTTTAGTTTTTATAGTATCTGCCATTGAAGTGCCAGGGTCGCGAGACCCCCGAAGAGACCACCACGGAGACACGGAGCCGAATGCAAGCGCAAGGTTTCTTTATTCAGAGTGTGCCTGGGCACGGACCCCCGTCCAACACACCGACGCAGCGGGTGGAGGAAGTAGGGTCCCGTGCCCCTTATGGGTGCTGCTTATAAAGGCAAAAACCACTAAAGACCATAGGAATGTTTGACCTTTCACGGGATTGGTGCCGGGGTTTCTTAAGCTGTGCTGTTTATCGGGGATTGGCTACTTTGTGTAGGGGATTTCGAAAGCTGTTTGTCCAGTGGTTGCGGTTGCTGACTTATAAGTTAATCGGTCACCAGGGTCAGGAGATTTCCAAACTGGTTTTTCTTCCCTCTTACCTGGTAAGGCCAGCTTGTGGGGCGGGAGGTTATACAAAATGGAACCCTCTTTCTAAGATGGAGTCATTTTAAGTTTCTTAGAGTGCTTTCTTGTTCTCTGAATTTTAAAAACACATCTATTTAATATATAAAATATTTAATAATATTTTCTTCTCTTTATGGACATCATGGACACAGGATCTTCCTTTAGTGAGTATCTTAATTCTAGAGTTTTTATGTGTTCCTTTGCTCCCCCGCATTGTCTTGTTTCTTTCGTGTTAATTTCCTCAGTTTATTCTGGACTCTGTCTTTCCTGGAGAACCACCCTTCAACGATCTGACCCTTGTCTGTCTTTTCAGTTTAGTGAGGAGCTCCATGAGCAGGTTGGAAATTGTATGCATGGTTGGGGCTTGTCACTGACAGGCTTCTGGGGAAGGTCCTTCTGTTTTACTGGCCAGTGTTTAGTTCTAACTCACTGTGGGTCTTTTACGTTAATGAGTTTCTCCACAGAGGGTGATCCTGGCTGCCAGTGATTTGGAAGTTAAGCTAGGGGAGGAGGATGTTAGATGCCCTTTTCAATATAGACCTTGTCACTTAGTTCATCCCTCTGTGTTCAGTAGGGCTCTCTATCTCTGCCCTTAGGTACTCCCATTTCTGGGGACAGGCTTTCTCTGATGCAACCCCTCTAGAAAGCAAGCCTCTGGCCTTCAGTGGGCCAGGGGAAGAGACAAGAGGATCCAGGAGGGTAATTTCCTCTGTGCCAATGTTCAACAAGTCTGTACCCCCACCTCCAGAGGTAGCTGGTGTCTCTAATCCTCAAGCCTTTCCCAACTTCTTTTAAAAGAATGAACCTGCTTCTTCTTCTTCTTTTTAGGATTTTACTTATTTCTTTGACACAGAGAGATAGAGTGCACGAACAGGGAGAGGGGCACAGGGAGGGGGAGAAGCAGGCTTCCCACTGAGCAGGAAGCCCAGGACTCGGCCCCAGGACCCTGAGACCATGACCTGAGCCAAAGGCAGACACTTAAGGACTGAGCCACCCAGGCGTCCCAAACTTGCTTCTTCTGACATGTCTTCTCCTTGCTGCTTCTGCCACTTGGTCCTGCTGCAGGCTTAAGGGCAACTTTTGGTAAATGTTTGTTCCCTATATTTGTTAGCTGAGGTAATTCCAAAGGAGCTCTTATGGGTTCTAGAAATTTTAGAACTTTCTCTTAGAATGTGGTGGAGGTGTACACAACACAAGGAGGGTTAAAACATTTCAAACACACATGCAGTGCCAGGGACTGATTCCACCTGATGCCTGGGTGGGTTCTCTTGAGGTTCACAATCACAAGAGACACACACGTCCTCACCAGCCATCTCACCAAGGGGAGAGATTCTTTATCAGTGGGTGTTATTATCACTGTATTAGAACATGGAAAATGTGTAGGACAGCTTGGCTGGGCTTTTTTTGAAAGCCTCCTCTTTCTTACATTTAATGGAGAGAAGGAAAAATGATTGCTGGTTTAGAAATTATTTTTAATAAAATTTGAATCGCTATGGGCAGAAATCATTTTCTTTTTTAACTTCAGTCTAATAAACATGCTATGGCCCTAAGGGTATAAAATAACTCTCTAGCAGAAATGAGACATAACACTTGCGATGATAAATGACCTCATAATCTGAAAATCTCGGATCGTCAAAGCCAGTATTTTTCTTTTCAAAGGTTCACCGTGGCCAAGTTATTCATCAAACTCTTACTTTGCACCATGCTGACATTGTTCTCATATAAAATTCAGAAATTAATTAAGCATTTGTCAGGCATCATTTGTTTTCAATTATGCAGGTAAATGTGAGACTGGAGTCTGTTGTCTCTAAAAGTATCTGACATTGACACCAGCCAAGTGTAGCTTCCCAGCGGGTTGTGGAATTACAACACGCTATATGTTACCCAGTAGTAAAGTGAAGCGATGTACACTGTTGAGCCATAAAGTTGCTTCCTGCGCTCCTTAAGTTACCCTGTGCTTGTGAATGAAGGTCTCTACAGACTCTGAGCCCCGGTGCTGCCTCCTGTAGCGTGGGTTTCTGGAAGACCCGTGATGACGAGCCTGTGTGGGATTTACTGAGCCCCGACCTCGTGCCACGCTAGGGACCTGTGCCTTCAGTGCGTTATCTCAGCCAGTCGTCACAGAAACCCCATTATCCCCAGCTAGTGGCTAACTGCTACGCACTCTGTGAAAAATGAAACTTTTCTCTACCCAAACTCAGCTGTACTCTCTATAACTCCTGACCTTATTTCTCTATGACTGGCTGACCTGCAGGTCTTAGATTGTAGCTTTTTGTTGATTTGGGGTGGAGACTCTGAGAGAAGTGCGTTGCCATGTTGCCAAAGTGCATTAAGTAAATATTTCTTCCTTCCTTCCTTCCTGCCTACTTGCCTTCCTCCCTCCCTCCTTCCCTCCCTTCCTTTCTTCCTTTCTTTTTTAAGATTTTATTTGAGAGAGAGAGAGAGTGCGAGACAGTGAGCATGGGTGGGAGGTGAGGGACAGAGGGAGAGGGAGAGACAGACTCCCGACTGAGCAGGGAGCCTGATGTGGGGCTCCGTCCCAGGACCCTGAGATCATGACCTGAGCAGAAGGCAGACATTTAACCACTGGCATCCCCCAAGTAAATATTTCATAAATCAACTTTTTTTTTTAATTTTAGAAGAGCTTTAAATTTACAGAAAGATATAAATGGTAATCGAGAGAATTCCCATATACCCCGTGCTCAGTTTCCCCTCTTAATATCTAATGTCAATTTGGCATACCTGTTACAGTTAATGAGCCAGTATTGTGATATTATTATTAACTACAATTCATGCTGTATTTACTTTTGCCCTAATTCTTTAGTTTGGTAATATTCTTTAGTTTTACTCTAACATCCTTTTCCTCTTCTGGGAGCCCATCCAAGTTAGTGCACTCAATAGTCCTGTCTCCTTAGGTGCCTGCTGGCTGTGGCAGTTTCTTGGAATTTCTTTGTTTTTGATGACCTTGACAGCTGGAGGGAGACCCACAAGTACAGTTGATCCTCGAACAAATCATTCAGGCTTGAATTGTGTGGGTCCACTTATGTGTGGGTTTTTTTTGATAAATACAGTACAGTACTCTAAATGTATTTTCTCTTACATGTTGTTTTCTTTCTTTTCTTTCCTTCTTTTTTTTTTTTAAAGATTTTATTTATTTATTTGACAGACAGAGATCACAAGTTGGCAGAGAGGCAGGCCGAGAGAGAGGAGGAAGCAGGCTCCCCGCTGAGCAGAGAGCCTGATGCAGGGCTCAATCCCAGGACCCTGGGAACATTACCCGAGCCGAAGGCAGCGGCTTTAACCCACTAAGCCACCCAGGCGCCCCAAGCATCTGATTCTTGATTTTGGTTGAGTTCATGATCTCAGGGTTGTGAGACTGGGCCCCAAGTCAGACTCTGCACTCAGTGGGGAGTCTGTTTGAGAGTCTCTCTCTCTCCCTCTGCCCCTCCTGTAGCTCATGCTCTCTCTTTCTCAAATAAATAAGTAAAATCTTCAACATATGTGTTAACTGGCTGTTTATATTATTGGTAGGCCTTCTGGTATTAGTTGATACATTTTGGGGGAGTCAAAATCTATATGCAGGTTTTTATTGGTGAAGGGGATTGGTGTTCTTAACCCCCACATTGTTTGAGGGTCATTTCTAGTGTTCAGGAGACCTTGAGGGCTTCAGGAGTTTTAGCTATTTCGTACAATGTCCTCCAACTGGGATTTCTCTGACGTTTTCCTCAGGATTAGACTTGGGGTTATGGGCATTTGGGTAAAAGATCATGGAGAGAAAGTGCCATTTTCACCATATCATATTGTGGTACGTGCTATCAATATGACTTATCCTGGCTGAAATTGACCTTGACTGCATGGCCGAGATTACTGTGTCAGATTTCTCAGCTGGAAAGTTACTCTTTTTCCTTCTTTCCATATTGTCCCATTTGGATGGAGGCTACTCTGGGCAGCTCACCCTTAGGGAGCAGGAGTTCTGTTCTCCTGCTTAAGGGTGGAGTATTGGCATCAACTATTTGAGGTTTTTCTTCATGGGAGAATTGTCTCTTCTTCATTTATTTATTTCAGTATAGACTCTTGGATATGTATCCTGTAACTTGGGTTCTAATCCAGTGCTGCTTTATTTAGTTTCTCAGATTGCTCCATTTTGGGCCTTTGGAATTCCTTTAACTGTCTCCTATTTCCCTGTGACATACCACCTTCATTGTGGATTTTGGTTTGTTTGGCTCATGAGCGCTTCCTGACACTACAGGGTGGTCCAGGCTGCCCTTGTATATTTTCTGTCCCAGTCCTAACATCAGCCATTCTCCAGAGAACCTGGTTCCTTTTACTGGAGACTGATACTGGAAACCAAGCTACAGGCACTAACCATGCCAGTGTGACTGGGGTGTCATTAGCTTCTAGGCCCCCATCTAGGGCACCTTTGTATGTACACAAATCTATAAATATTTCTGTACATTAAGTTAAACATGAATTCATACTGTTGTCTCCAACACCAGTCCATCATCACATGGGTCATTCTAGCCTCCTCCCTTCGCTTAACAATAAAATTCCATCCCCAGTGGTTAGATATCTGGCCCCACCACCCACTGTCCATGAGCTTCACTGTTCAGTTCTAGTACACATGTAGATCAGGATCAGAATTGTTATTCCATTTCCCCGTGGGATACAACTTTATCAATTAACCACATGCCTTGATTTTGCACAGTTCCTTTTGCTTTATTCTTTCTTTTTTTTTTTTTTTTAAGATTTTGTTTATTTATTTGACAGACAGAGATCACAAGTAGGCAGAGAGGCAGGCAGAGAGAGAGGAGGAAGCGGGCTCCCTGCTGAGCAGAGAGCCGAATGCGGGGCTCCATCCCAGGACCCTGAGATCATGACCTGAGCCAAAGGCAGAGGCTTTAACCCACTGAGCCATCTGGGTACCCCCTTTTGCTTTATTCTTATTGTGTTTCCTAAGTGTCTTATGTCACCATCTTTCCCTCCACCACCTTCTTCTGAGAGGCCGTTTCAGATATTCATAATACAGTAGTATCACAGTTGACTCTTGAACAACAGGCTTTGAACTGCTCTGTATATTTCGGATACATGCCCTTCATCAGACATGTGTTTTATAAATATTTTCTCCCAGATTGAGATTTGTCTCTTTATTTTCTCAACAGTGTCTTTTTCAGAGCATAAGTTTTTAATTTTAATAAAGCACAACTTATCAATGGTTTCTTTCACGGATTGTGGTTTTGGGGTTGTATCTAAAAAATTCACCCCCAAATCCAAGATCACCTAGATTTTTCTTCTGTGTTTTCTTCAAGAAATGTTATGGTTGAGTGGTTTATTTTGAGACCTATGATCCAGTTTAGGTTAATTTTTGTGAAAGGTTTAAGGTCTCTAGGTAGTTTCTCTTTTTCCCTTTTTTTGTGGATGAACATCCATTTACTCCAGATCCATTAGTTGAAGTCTTTCTTTATTGAATTGCCTTTGCTCCTTTGTTGAAGATGAGTTGACTATATTTATGGTTTTCCATTTCTGGGAGAAGGCATTCAGTCTTTCATCATTAGGTATGATGCTCTGTAGAGTTTTGTAGACGCTCTCCATCACCTTGAGGTAATTCTCCCCTTTCCTACTTTGCTGACGGTTTATCATGAGTGGGTATTGGATCTCATCAACTGCATTTTCAGAATCAGTTGATATGATATGTTTTTTCTTCTTTAGCTTATTGATACAGTGGATTATGTTGATTGATTTTTTAAGGTTGTTGACCCAAACTTATATACTTGCAATAAATCCCACTTGGTTGTGGTATATAATTTTTGTACATCATTGGATTTGATATATTAATGTTTGTTGAGGATTTTTGCATCTATGTTCATGAGATATATTGGTCTGTAGTTTTTCTTTCTCATAATGCCTTTTTTCTGGTTTTGGTATTAGAGCAGTGCTGGTCTTGTAGAACGAGTGAAGAAGTATGCCTTCTGCTTCTATTTTCTGGACAGAATTGTGGATATTTTGTATTAATTTAACTTAAAAATGTTTGGTAGAATAACCAGAAAACCAGAGAAGCCTGGTACCTTCTGTTTCTTGAAGGTTAATCATTATTGGTTCAATTTCTTTAATAGATATAGAGTCATTCGAATATCTATTCCTCTGGATGTGAATTTTGGCAGTTCTGTTGAAAGCTGGCCATTTTGTATTGTATATTAGGAACCATGGTTCAGTAGTTAATCAATTAATTAATCTGCCTACTATATATTTATGTATAAAAGCTGTAAAATGCAAACCTTCAAGGATTTCCTATTATCAGTGAAGGGCTTTCTTTAGCCTGGCCGTCAAAGCCTTCCATATTTTGGCTTCAATCTGACTTTTCAATTTTTCTTCTAATAATAATAATGTTATCATTTATAGAGTACCTGCTATTTATAGGTTTAGCACAATAACACTCACTGCAAGGTATAAGTAAGTATGTCCATTTTACACATGTGAACTCTAGCTGCAGAGAAGTGGGAGGACTTCCTATATGGTCACATAGATCATGAATGATGAAGCCAGGGTTGGACCTCAGGTCTGTCTGGTTCTGAATCTCATGCTTTTTCTCACATGATTTCAGTGTTAATTGCTTTTATCAAAGTCTCCAGTTTACCTAGTCAAATTTGTCTGTTCATCATCTCCCAACTATGCTAATAGCTCTTTCTTTTCTCCTTGGAATTCCTGAGCCACCTATATTGGCAATGGAACAGCCAACTAAAGTATCTTAAGTAATAAAGGCATAGTTATTTCATATAACAGAAGATTTGGAGGTGAGCAGTCCATGGTTGACAGAAGGGCTTTACAACATCATCGGTGACCCGGACTTGTTCATCCTTGTATTCTACTACCTTCATTGTTTTGGTGATGCACCCTCCTCCCAGCCCATAATGTTCACTAGAGAGCTGATTCTGCTTTCAGAATTGTATCTTCATAGGACAGGCATCCAAGCAAGCGAGAAAGGGAGTGGGTCAGACAGCAAGATAATATTTCCCAGAATTGGAGCAAAACTTTACCCTAAACCCATCCCTAGATCCATCAACAGCAAAGACAGCAGGATTACTTACCATAAGGCATAACTTTTTTTCCAGAATGAGTATATTGCTGTCCAAACATAATCAGGGATCTAGAAGCAATGAGGAAGGGATGAATGACATTGGAGCCCAACCGCCAGGCTACCAAACCATCCATCCTTTAATGTCCAGATCAAGCACTATTCTCTGCTGCCCCAGTGATCTCCTCACTACACCACACAGCTTGATCTCTCTTTCCACAGAATTCTCACCAGTATCATCTCTCATGTGGTTAACTTTAAATTGTTAAACATCTTGTAATATGAGTTCTCTCTCTCTCTCTCTCTCTCTCTCTCTTTTGAAGACTTAGTTATTTATTTGAGAGAGAGAGAGAGAGAACACAAGCAGGAGGGGGAAGAGAGCAAGTGAGAGAGAATTTTAAGCAGACTCCAGGCTGAGTGCAGAGCCTGATGCAGGGCTCAATCTGAGGACACTGAGATCATGATTTGATTGGAAACCAAGAGTTGGGTGCTCAACAGACTACACCATGGGATGCCCCATGAATGATCTTTTTAGACCCTATTTTATTCTTCAAAAATGTCTTGCAAGTGTCTTGTGAATAGAGGTTATATCTTGTGCCCTGCTTTATCTCCAACACATCTAGTGTATGGTAGACACACTAAATATTTGCTTGAGCACAGAATGTGGTCTGGTCAGCAAAACCGCCTACATGCGTATAGTTCCTTATCACTTGGATATCTAGACTCCTCATTCTCTCTTCTCACATACAGAAAATAAGTTGTTTTGAACATGGTGAATATATAATATTGTTTTTGTAATACATGATATGCAGAACGAGTAATAGTAGATCTTGAAAATAGAGTCCCATCTTTTGAAGTCAAGAGAAGTCTCGTCCATGAGCAAGGTAGTTTAAAAAAGATTGAAGCTTTGTAATATGGCATCTTTCCCTCTATTGTAAAAGACTTAAAAAAAGAAGAAGAAGAAGAAGAAGAAGAAGAAGAAGAAGAAGAAGAAGAAGAAGAA
>ML093464.1:0-62512 GCA_003697995.1 Taxidea taxus jeffersonii | reverse complement strand
AAGAAGAAGAAGAAGAAGAAGAAGAAGAAGAAGAAGAAGAAGAAGAAAGAAAAAAGCATTTTCCACTCATCTCTTCCATGGTGTTACTTGACACCTTGAGATAATGATACCAGTTAAGAAGAAATGTTGAGAGTCCAGCAGACCAAGTTGTTGGCTAAAGGGCGGTATTTTGGTTATAAACATGCAGTTGTGGCTTTTCAAAATTCCGAGCACGCTTGGGTAAGATAGGCTGGGAGAGCAGCAGGATTACAGGCGTTTCACAGTGTAGTCAGTGGGATGGAGGAGGAGGAGAGAGGGAAGACTAGGGCACAGGGCGGAGGATGGTGTTAAGACGCTCAGCCCACTCCCGGGATCTGAGCAATCTGCTTGCTGTTCATTTCTTGTAAGATCATTCAGGACAGGAACTAATTTTCACTTCCACAAATGCATCTGAATTTTGTCGGTCTTAAAGAGAAAAACTACTTGTTACTGCTATACATTGGGTGCTGGGTAATTTATATACATTGTTCTTTTTTAGTTCTTCTAACACTCTCCCCCCCCCCCAAATAAGCATTATTATCCCCATTGTTCCGGAGAACTGCACAGATTCTAGAACCTGAGTTCATCCCACCATTTCTCCTAAAGCAGTTGTTCTCTTAGAATCACCTGGAAGCTTTAAATGCTCTTAACAGCCAGGCCACATCCCAGGTCAGTTCACAAACATACCTTATTCTCTTCTGCTTCACTTTATCATGCTTTGCAGATACCGTGTCTTTTACAAATTCAACCTTTGTGGCCTCCCTGCATCCAGCAAGTTTATTGGCACCATTTTCCCAACAGCACTCACTCACTTCATGTCTCCGTGTCACAATTAGGTAATTCTTGCAGGATTTCAAAGACCTACGACTTGGTCTGTGATGAGTAATCTTTGATGTTACTATTATAAGTGTTTTGGGACACCATGAAGTGTACCCATATAAGATGGCAAACTTAATAAATGTTGTGCGTGTTCTGACCGCTCCTTTCCTGTCTCTCTTTCCCTCCTTGGGCCTCCCTAGTCCCTGAGACACAACAATAGTGAAATGAGGCCAATTAATAACTGTACAATGGCCTCTAAGTGATCAAGTGAAAGGAAATGTTCC
Source organism: Taxidea taxus jeffersonii (assembly GCA_003697995.1). Taxonomy (NCBI): domain Eukaryota; kingdom Metazoa; phylum Chordata; class Mammalia; order Carnivora; family Mustelidae; genus Taxidea; species Taxidea taxus. The sequence goes on along the minus strand of ML093464.1, from coordinate 61,391 downwards.
ATGTTTCTTACTTTAAGTCAAAAGTTAGAAATGATTAAGCTCAGGCATTGAGGAAGTCATGTCAAAAGCCAGGAGAGGCTGAAAGCTAGGCCTCTTGTGTCAAGCAGTGAGCCAAGTTGTGAATGCAGAGGAGAGGTACTTGCAGGAAATTAGAAGTGCTACTCTAGTGAACACACCCATGGTAAGAAGGCAAAACAGCTCTATTGTTCATATGGAGAAAATTTGAGCAGTCTGGACAGAAGATAACCAGCCGCAGGATCCCTTAAGCCAAAGTCTAATCTGGAGCCAGGCCCTGACTCTCTTCAGGTCTCTGGAGGCTGAGAGAGGTGAGGAGGCTGCAGAAGGAAAGTCTGAAGCTGGCAGAGGTGGGTGCATGAGGTTTAAGGAAAGAAACCATCTCTGTAACACCAAGTGCAAGGTGAAGCAGCAGGTGCTGAGGGAGAAGCTGCAGCAAGTTTTCCAGAAGATCGAGCTGAGAGCTAATGAAGGTGGCTGCACTAAGCACAGATTTTCAGTGCAGATGAAGCAACTTACAGTGGAAGAAGATGCCACCCAGGAATTCCATAGCTGGAGAGGAGAAGCCAATGCCTGCCTTCAAAACACAGGCTGACTGTCTTGTTAGGGGCCAACACAGCTGTTGACTTGACGTTGAAGCCAATGCTCATTCACCATTCTGAAAATCCTAGGGCCCTTAAGAATGATGCTAGATCTACTTTGCTTATGCTCTATAAACCGAACAGCAAAACCTGGATGACAGCACATTTGTTTACGACATGGTTGACTACTTTAAGCCCACTGTAGAGACCTACTGCTTGGGAAAAAAGATTCCTTTTAAGATATGATGGCTCATTGACAATGCACTTGGTCACCCAAGAGTGCTGATGGAGATGAACACTGAGATGAATGCTGTTTTCATGCCTCCTCACAAACATTCATTCTGCTGCCCATGCATCAAGAGTCATTTCAACTTTCAAGTCTTATTATTTAAAAAATTCATTTCATAAGGCTATAGCTGCATAGAAAGCGATTCCTCTGATGGATCTGGGAAAAGTCAATTGAAAACCTTCTGGAAAGCTTTCACCATTCTGGATGCCAGTAAGAGCATTTGTGATTTATGAGAAGAGGTCAAATATCAACATGAACAGGAGTTTGGAAGAAATTGATTCCCACCCGCAAGGATGACTTGGAGGGGTTCAGGATGTCAGTGGCGGAAGTCACTGCAGATGTGGTGGAAAGAGCTAGAGAACCAGAGTCAGACGTGGAGCCTGAAGATGGGACTGAGCTGCTGCCGCCTCGTGATCAAACCTCATGAGGAGAGGCTCGTCACGGATGAGGAAGAAAGGTGGTTTCTTGAGATGGAAGCTTCTCCGGGTGACGATGCCGTGAAGACTGTTGGAACGACAGTGAGCGATTTAGAATACTGCATAGATTTAGTTGATCAAGCAGCAGCAGGGCTGGAGAGGACTGGCTTCAGTGCGGAAAGATGTTCTACTGTGGGTAAAATGCTACAGAACAGCATCACAAGCCACGGGGAAATCATGAAAGTCAGAGTCAATCGATGAAGCCAGCACCCTGGCCAGTCAGCGGCCAGCAGCACGGACGCAAGACCCTCCACCAGCAGAAACACGGCAACTTGCTGGAAGCCCAGATGATGGTTAGCATTTTCTAGCACAATGCTGTTGCACACTTACTAGCCGACAGTAGAGGGTAAACAGCTTTTATATGCACTGGGAAACCAAAAAATTCATTTGATTCACTTTACTGTGAAATTTGTTTTATTGGGGGGCGGTGTGGACCCGAATTGGCAATATCCCCAAGGTAGGCCTGTGATCAGAACCTCTGGGTTTGGGACCCAGGCTCCCCAGAGCCTCCCACGTGTAACCACACTTGAGAACGTCTCTCTTAAGAGACTTGCTTATTCAAAAGGGGCACAGAAATGTTAGAATTAGGGTTTACTGATTTTAAGTTTATTAACATGAGTGTGGGGTGGAGAGTAGAACAGTGCTCTGAGGTTTATTTTATCCTTGGCTCATAGGAGGTCTTTGGAAGTCATGAAAAACAAACAAACAAACAAATAACGTTTCATCAGGAGAAAAAATAGAGAATAGTGTGGTGAGCTTCTGTGACCCTCTTCCACCTTGATCTGATCTCAACCCAATCCAAATTTGCACTGTATTAGTTCCAATTTTCCTTAATAATTAAATGAATACATAGGCATCAGAAACCTATGTTCCCGACCCTATTACCTGCTGTCTCTGACTACGTTTCTCATTCCCATGCAGGCTTCCCTAGCCTTGCTGGGTGCCGCTTGCCTACATGTCTACTAAAGTGTACATATTTTCACACTTCATACCAACGGCACACACCGCACAACTTTATACAGCCTGACTGCTTTTGTTGTTTAAAGTTGTGTTTTTGAGGGGCGCCTGGGTGGCTCAGTTGGTTAAATGTCTGCCTTCGGCTCAGGTCATGGTCTCAGGGTCCTGGGATCGAGCCCCGCATCGGGCTCTCTGCTCAGCGGGGACGTCTGCTTCCCTTTCTCTCTCTGCCTGCCTCTCTGCCTACTTGTGATCTCTCTGTCAAATAAATAAATAAAATCTTAAAAAAAATAAAATAAAGTTGTGTTTTTGAGATTAATCCACGTGGCTGCAAGTGGCTGTATCCTGCATGACTCATCTACTCGGCTGGTGGTGGGTATTCAAATCATTTCTAATGGCTTGCCATTAAAAACAAGCTTGCAAAGCATTTTCCTGACTACATGTCTCCTTGTGCCAAAGTGCAGGGGTGCCTAGGAAATGCACTGAGGAGTACGATTATTCTTGGGTTGAAACCTGTGCATGTCCCCGGCTTCACTAGATTTGTCCAAACTGCTATCAGCGTAGCTTTTCCTGACATCCTTGACAATCCCAGGCATTAGCAAGATTTTAATTTTTTGGCAAACCGGCCGTGTGAAATGGTTGAATGTGAATCACAGTGCATTTCGTCAGTGACTAAATGATTGCAGCAGTTTTCCTGTGTTTCTTGTTTTTTCATATTTTTGCCCATTTTTTTCCTGTTGGCTTGTTTGTCTTTTTTCCTTATTGATCTTCAGGGTGTTTTATGGATGTCCCACACTCGTCTTTTAGCAGTATACACATGGCAAGGATCCTCTCTAGTCTACGGCTCATCTGTTCAGTGCGTGGTATTTATTGGCGAGCAGAGGATTTTAAATTGGATACAGTCAAATACATTGATCTTTTCCTTTATGGTTTATAATTCTAAAAACCTTTTACAGAGTCCTCCTATACTCAATGGTCATAAAGAGCTTTGCCTGTATCCTCTTCTAAAAGTTTTAAAATTTCCACATCCAGGTTTTTAATCACTAGGAAGTTTTTGTGTTTTTTTTCCCCCAGAGATTTATCTATTTATTTGAGAGGTGGGGGGACAGAAGGAGAGTGAGAGAGAGAGAGAATCCCCAGCAGAGTTCCCACTGAGTGTGGAGCCCAACCCGGGGCTCGATCCCATGATGCTGAGATCATGACCTGAGCTGACATCAAGAGTCAGATGCTTAACCTACTGATCCACCCAGGTGCCCCTAATCACTGGGAATTTAATTTTGGGTTTATTTTTGTTTTAGGAGAGGCTAGGTTATGCTAAAGAAACCACCTCAAATTCCAGAGGTTTAATCCCAAATTTATGTCTCATTTACACTGTTGTCCAGGGTGGATGGGCAGAGTCTCTGCTCATCACAGCCTCCCAGGGACCCAGGCTGATGGGGGCTTATCTGGATGGGGCCTCCAGGATCCCTGCAGCTGGGACGTGAATGTGGCGAGTCTCACGCCGGCGCTTAGGGCTAAGGTGACGTGTGTCTTCTGATCACAGCCAAAGCCAGTCACGTGCCCATGTCTAACTTCAGAGGAGGCAGCCAAGTGCACCCTTTCCTGGGCCCAGAAGGAGAAGACAACTGCAGTATTTGGAGGATAGAATTAGTTTTTTTTTTTCTTGGACCAATCGATTGTCTCAACCTGTTTTTCAAGGAGTCCATGATTTCCGATTCGTTGGTAATGCCACGGCTGTCCGGTCACGAGCTCTCACACCGCCGTGTGTTTCTGCTTGACCCTTGACCACCTCGTGTTAACCCGACATCTTGCAGTGAAAGACCCATAACCTTGGCCGTCACCTTTCCAGCTGTCTCAGCCAGTGCTGATCCTTTGCTTTTCGTATGAATTTCCAAATCAGTTTGTCATGTTGGGCGAATCCCTCGCTAGGATGTTGGGCGAATCCCTCGCTAGGATTTTGCCCAGTGTCCCACAGCAAACAAACACTGGTGCGGGAATATGGCCTTGGGTCTCTCTGAGTCCCAGATGAAAAAGAAATAGAGAAGTCTGGCAAACTGACGTCAGCGAGGGAGGATGGAGTAATTGTCTTGCTTCCTCCCCAAGGTCCTTCGGGGCCCTGGTCCTTCTTCTTGTAGCTTCTGCAGCATCTAGCATGGAGCTAGCCCAGAGTGAATACCAGCCAGTGAACGTTTGCTGAATGTGAGTGTGTGAGACAAGGGGTCTTGGTGCACCCGGGGGAGAGGGGCTTGGAACATTCTCGATAGGCCCGACGGGTGAAATACAGCCTCTGCTTCCCACTAGGAGGTGGCTTGATCTCCTCACCCTGTATGGGCCAGAGGCCTTATCACAGAGTAGGGTCAGGATTTCTCATCGGCATCCCGAGCCAGGTGTTCTGGACGGGAAATCTGCTTGCCACTCCTTCCTGACGCCTTGATCTCGGATGGTGAGTCAGGTGGCCTCCCAGGCACCGACTCTTAGCCCTGGAGAGTTCGTCAGCCCTACGGTTCCAGGTGCTTTTCCTAGGGCGGCTGCTGTGTACTCCACAAATGCTTCCGTTGAACGGCCTGAAGGGGAGATGGCAGGAATCTAGCTCTCAGTCCTTCTGGAAGTGTGGCTGGTTGGAAATAAAGGATGATGGTTCGAATGTCCCTTTGCCTGAAACCCCTAATGAGGTTTTCCCATTGCCCGCAGTCCTCTGTGACTCACAGTTCTGTTTCCTTCCCTGATCTCTTGTAGCCGGAAAGGGAGACGCTGAGCTCCGGCTCATGCATTGTGCTTCTCCTCCCTGACTCAGTCGGCCAGCCCGGTACCGCGGATTTGCTCTCCGTGGTGGGCCCCGCGTCGGGCAGCAGGATCTGTGAGCCACAGCGGAGAGCACAGCAGAGAGTGTGAAGGGCGCTCTTGCCTTCTTGGTTTGCAACTGGGAGGCCGGAGCCTCCATCGAAGCACCTGGTACTTTGGGGCCTCTGGGCAAACGAGGGGCCTGGGTTAGAGGCTAGGCTGGAGATTCAGACGTACTTTTCTACATATCACCCTTGTAGCGAAAGTTAAAGAGAACTTAAGAAATGGAAATGGCAAAACTTAATGTCAGTGAGTCTTGCAGAAGCATGCCACCCCACACAAGGACATGATTGCAACTATTCAGTAAGTGGATGTGCTGCCCCACGAAAGAACAGTGGCCTCTGCGTCCCTCCAAGTGTCCCGGTGAGGCTGGCTGCAGTGAGCGTCTATCCATACCGGCAGGGAGAGCCGCATTAGCTAGGAAGGTGGGTGGCGTCCCTTGGAGGATCCTTCCGTCTCCTGTATTCCCAGGGCTGCCGTGACCGCCACAAACGGAGGGGCTCTGACAACAGTTCTGGAAGCCAGGGGTCTGCAGTCAAGGAGTCAGCAGGGCTGTGCTCCCTCTGGGGTGCCAGGGAGGCACGCATTCCTGGCTCCCTCCCAGCTTCTAGCGTGTTCTCTGCACGTGGTGCTCCCCTGTGCCTCTGTCTCTGTGTCCAAATCTCCGCTTTGCATAAAGACCCCCGTCGTAGTGGTCAGGACCCACCCTAGGCCAGTATAACCTCATCTTAACTAATTACGTCGGCAACAACCCTGTTTCCAAATACAGTCCTATTCTGAGGTCCGGGAGCTAGGACGGCAACCTGAGTTTAGGGCGAACGCCATTCAACCCACAACTTCTGCCTCTGATTCAATCAGATTTCAAGAAATAGGAAAGTCTAGTGAAACTTCATGGCCATGTGCACCATTAGCAACAGCTCATCTAACCTGGCTACGCCCCATGTCCCGGCTTACAGGGAACACGTGTTTGTGTTAACTCTGAATTTCAGAAATCCTTGAATTTCCCTGGGTGTCTTTAGCTCCCCAGAGGACTAACCGCCCACCCACGGTGCTTCCCTCTAACTAGAGATTCTTGGACTTGGTTGTATTGAATAGAAGTATAATAATCTGGCCTTTCGATCAGTAGAACATTTGATTTTCTCAATAATCCCTCCGCTGTCTCTTCGGCTCTGCATTTGCCAGCCTGGCATTCTGGCACTTTCTCCAGTCTGGGGGGGGAGGCTTCTTCCCCATCAATGGCAGCTGCTCAACCTTTGAACCTTCCGTGTGTGTGTGTGTGTGTGTGTGTGTGTGTGTGTGTGTGTGTAGATGGTCCTTTCCCAGCCATCTTATTCTCAAGATTTTTAAACAAACTGATGTGAAACCCAGCAACCTCAGAGCATAACTTTACTTAATCAGAACCTAATGAAACTTTGAAACAAAAGCATTTAAACCGTGATGAATGAATCTGTCGTAGGAGGACTAAGGCGAAACGACTAATGAGGACAATGGCGTGCCCGCAGGGTTTCTCTGGTAATAGAGAGACTAATCTTCTTATAATGTTAAAGGGAAATAAACAAGAAATATATTTATGTATTCAGTCCAATTTCAACTGCGGGGTGGCAAGGGGGAATCAGAAAAAGAGCAGGAAATTGTGTAAGACTGATGATTCATGGACCTGTACCCCTGAAAAAATCATACATTGTATGTCAATAAAAAAAAATTGGAAAAAAAAAAGAAAAAGAGAAAGAGCAGGAGTGGATTAAGGCAAGATGTTCACAGTAGTTATTGCCAGATCATAGAGTAATGCAAATTTAATTTCTTTTATTTACAACTGCCAGTATTTTCCAAATGTTTTTCAGGTAGCTTGTGTTGTCCTGTATCTTTCTTTTGTTAATTATCCTAGCCCAAGGATAAGAGCCCCGGCTCCTCAAGGGCTGAGCTATGAGTCACATAACCTACTGGACTCGGTTCTCTTGCCAGTTGAAGCCGTTCACTCACGATTGGTTGAGTAACATCAAGACAGATGCTTCGGGCTGTGGAACTTTGTATGAGAAATAGTGGAGAGGGGCCATGTTTTCTCATTTTTTTTTCTTTTTTCAAGATTTTATTTATTTATACGAGAGAGAACCCAAACAGGGAGAGGGGCAGAGGGAGAGGGAGAAGCAGGCTCCCCGATGAGCAGGGAGCCCGATGTGGGGCTCTATCCCAGGACCCTGGGATCATGATCTGGGCCGAAGGCAGCCACTTAACCCACTGAGCCCCCCAGGTGCCCCTGTTTTCTCATTTCTTATCCCATGACACCTCTGGGGCAGATCATATGCCATAGTCCCCATGAAGTTGTGCGTAGGAGCCCAAGTTTGGATGAAAATGGGAATTCATGTTGAAGGTGTGGAATTATCCTGCAAGCTGCTGGTGTCGAGGCCAGTTATGCGGGTTGCTGTCTTTTGAATCATCTGGATCAAAGAAACTTGTGGCTTTTGTTGCTGGAAATTAATGAGCTGGGGAAAGGAAAGATCTGAGGAATAAGCCAAGGCAGTTGGCTTGCGAGATCTCTTAATTTATGTAGAGCTGTGTGACATCCAAGGCCTAGATCAGAATACCTTTTCTTACTTCAAATTCCAGAGTGAAAGGACAAGCCAGGGGACTTGCTTAAACCGCCCCTTCCCTGCAAATCTCCATAGCAACGGAAAATGCCAAGCCTCCCAGTTAGGAACAGGGAGAAACCAGCTGTAAGCAACACTGCCTGGATGCTCAGACTTTTGTCAGAAAAACCTGCTGGGGCACCTGGCTGGCTCAGTCGTTAAGCATCTGCCTTCCGCTTAGGTCACGATCCCAGGGTCCTATGATTGAGCCCTGTATTGGGCCCCCTGCTCACTGGAGAGCTTGCTTCTCCCTCTCCCACTCCCCCTGTTCCTATTCCCTCTTTCGCTGTGTCTCTCTCTGTCAAATGAATAAATAAAATCTTTTAAAAACAAAGAAAGGAAAAGAAAAGAAAAGAAAAACCTGCTGTTCTTGCCCCAGTGACTAACTCCGTGGTAAAATATTCTGAACACGAGTGAAATGGAAACTCCTCTCCTGGGGCGCCTGGGTGGCTCAGTCGGTTGGGCGTTTGCCTTCGGCTCAGGTCATGATCCTGGGGTCCTGGGATAGAGCCCTGCATCGGGCTTCCTGCTCAGTGGGGAGTCTGCTTGTCTCTCTCCTTCTGCTGCTTCCCCTGCTTGTGCTCTCTCTCTCTCTCACTTGGGGTCAAATAAATAGATGAAATCTTAAAAAAAAAAAAAAGGAGAGAAAAAGAAAGAAAGGAAATCCTCTTATTATTTTTTTTTAAAGATTTTATTTATCCATTTGACAGAGAGAGATCACAAGCAGGCAGAGAGGCAGGCAGAGAGAGAGGAGGGGAAGCAGGCTCCCCGCCGAGCAGAGAGCCCAATGTGGGGCTCGATCCCAGGACCCTGAGACCATGACCTGGGCCTAAGGCAGAGGCTTAACCCACCCAGCCACCCAGGCGCCCCTGGAAATCCTCTTATTAAGATTACGGTGTTATAACCAGAACAGAGGTCTCTGGGCTACTTTCAAAGCGAGCATGGGTGACCAGCCCAGAACGTCCAGAGGTTAAGCCATTAGGGCAGCACTAAGAGAATTCCTCTGCTGTTTCCATCAGTGGCGACGGGCACAGAGCCATGCCTCCTGCTCTCCCTGATGCTTCCTTTTACGCAGCATAAAAATAAGGACCATGGACATCTACTTCCCAAAATTCGAGGGATGCAGCACCAGTAGAAAGTCGGTGTCTTCTTTTTGCTCCAACAAGGGCTTGCCTGTAGAATTTCAAGGCTCTTGTAACTCATCACAGGAATCACTCTTTGTCCCAAATAAAAAGCAGATCCCATGGTGACGCTACTGGAGACAAAGGAACGCCCAGAACAGAGAAAGTAGAATTTCAAGGCTCTTGTAACTCATCACAGGAATTGTTCTTTGTCCCAAATAAAAAGCAGATCCCATGGTGATGCTACTGGAGACAAAGGAATGCCCAGAACAGAGAAAGTAATTTGCACCTAGAACGGGGACTCTTAGTATACCAGCTTCTGCATCTTGTTGAGATTTTATTCCCCATAGGTATTCTCTTTTTCAGGCAGAAAAAGACCCATTTCTATCCTCAGACTGAGCTGAAAAAAAAGAAGGGGGTAGAAGTCCACAGTGGCCCTGCACAGGGTTTTTGGACGAGGTCCCTCCTGTGCCCTCCCCTGCTTTGGGAGACACCCCACTGGTCACTCCATTGGTCCTCTCCTGCCACTCAGGGGCCATCAGCTCCACACCCAGATCGACCAGAAGATGCCACACTCTCTGCGGAAATGGGGCTAAAAGATCACAGGGTGTCAATGTTCGTCTTGTTAGTCCATTGATTCTCTTCAAAGCATAGAAAATTTACTTATTTGTTCTCTGGGATTCTTGTATCTCATTTTCGGTGTGCCCCAGCCGGGCCTGCAAAGCAAAATGAGTGAAGCAGGTATCTCGGGAAGCAGAGTTATCATCCCCACCGTGTCCTACACCCTCATTCGAATGTTCCCGAATGTTCCCAGGATTGCTTTCCACTTCCAGGACTCTCCCTCCTGGCAGCACTACAAATGGTTTCCAGAGCCTGACGTTGGAAATTTTCTTCACCAAGTGCTGCGGTGGTGGCTGGGGGCCAGTGGAGGCCTTTGGGGGGGTGGGGCGCCGCCCCATCTTGTCAGTGAAGACACAGCCCTGCCCACGGTGGGTCCTGCTGTCACCTGTGAGTGGCACTAAGTGGGGTGTGTTTTTATTTCTTTCTTATTTCTTCCTGTCTCCTCGTTCTAAAACTGACAATTTTCTCCAACTCGCCTGAGATTTAATTTGAACTTCATGATCCTTTACATGTTTTGACATTTTAGAAATCAAAATGTCAGTGAGACGATCTCCTCGCAGAGTCTGCACAGATATTACACAGACTTTAACCAAAACAGCCATTAGTCCTGCCTGTCTGTCTTCTGTCGAAGCAGGGCTTAGAGAAGGGGCTCAGCTCTGAGTCCCCCAACCTGGCGGGGGAGGGGAGAACTCGGCGCCGAGGTCCTGTCTGGTTCTGTCACATGCTCCTGCTGTGTGCAGAGGAGGCCCTTTGCCTTCTCTGCCTCAGTCTCTCTATCTGTAAAATAATCACAAAAGTCCCTTTCTTTCTTTCTTTTTTTTTTAATATATTATTTACTTGACAGACAGATCACAATAGGCCTCTCGCCTTCTCTGCCTCAGTCTCTCTATCTGTAAAATAATCACAAAAGTCCCTTTCTTTCTTTCTTTTTTTTTTAATATATTATTTACTTGACAGACAGATCACAATAGGCCGAGAGGCGGGCAGAGAGAGAGGAGGAAGCAGGCTCCCAGATGAGCAGAGAGCCCGATGCGGGGCTCGATCCCAGGACCCTGAGATCATGACCTGAGCCCAAGGCAGAGGCTTAACCCACTGAGCCACCCAGGCGCCCCACAAAAGTCCCTTTCTAAGTGCATATTTGCTCCTTGTCCATTTTTTATGTAATAGCAAGTCCTTTCTTTTTTGTTTATCTTATCTTATATATCTTATCTTACCTTATCACAGCAAGCGCAGTCCTTAATCCCATTCACCCAAGTCCTGCACCAGCCCTCACCTCCCCTCTGGTGACCAGCGGTTTGTTCTCTAGAGTTAAGAATCTGTTTCTTGGTTTGCCTCTCTCTCTCTATTTTCCCCTTTGCTTATTTGTTTTGTTTCTTAAATTCCACATATGAGTGAGATCACATGGTATTTGTCTTTCTCTGACTTATTTCGCTTAAAATGCTTAAGCATTATACCCTCTAGCTCCATCCATGTTGCTGCAAATGGCAAGATTTCATTCTTTTATGGCTGAATAATATTTATATATATATTTATATATCATGTAAATGTATTATGTATACATCTATACTTTATGTGTATGCATTTGTATCATATTATACATGTATCATATACATATATACTGTGTGTGTGTGATCTCTATCCATTCATCTGTCAGTGGACCCTTGACTATTAGAGATGACGGTTGCTATAAACATCAGAGGGCAGGTTTCCCTTTGAATTCGTATTTTTGTATTTTTTGGATAAATACCCAGTAGTGTGTGAATACTAGACCGCAGGGTAGTTCTATCTTTACCTGTTTGAGGACCCTCCATACTGTTCTCCACAGTGGCTGCCCCAGCTCGCATTCCCACCGTCAGTGCGAGAGGGCTCCTTCATCTCCGCATCCTCACCGACACTCGTTGTTGCTTGTGTTGCGGATTTTAGCCATTCTGGCAGGTGTGAGGTGCGGTCTCATTGTAGTTTTGATTGCATTTTCCCGATGATGAGTGATGTGGAGCATCTTTTCATGTGTCTTTGGCCATTTGGGTGTCTTCTTTGGGGAAATGTGTTCATTTGTTTTTTGGATGTTGAGCTGTATCAGTTCTTTGTATGTTTTGGATACGAACCCTTTACTGAATATGTCATTTGCATATATCTTCTCTTATTCAGTAAATTGCCTTTTAGTTTTGTCGTTTCCTTCACTGTGCAGAAGCTTTTTATTTGGATGCAGTCCCAACACTTTATCTTTGCTTTTGTTTCCCTTGCCTCGGGAGACAGATCTAGAAAACTGTGGCTATGGCTGATGTCCAAGATATTACTGCTTGGGCTCTCTTCTAGGATTTTTATGGTTTCAGGTCTCAAATTTAGGTCTTTAGTGCATTTTGAGTTTATTTGTGTGTGTGTGGTGCGGGAAAGTGGTCCAATTTCATTCATCTGCATGTGGCTGTCCACTGTTCCCAACACCATTTGTGGGGGAGACTGTCTTTTTCCCAATGGATAATCAATCCTCCTTTGTCAAAGATTAATTGACCATATAATTGCGAGTTTATTTCTGGGTTTTCTTCTCTGTTCCATTGATCTATGTGTCTGTTTTTGTGCCAGCACCATACTGTTTTCGTTACTCCCACTCTGTAATATAACTTGAAATCTGGAATTATGATACCTCCAGATTTGTTTTTCTTTTTCAAGATTGCCTTGGTATTTGGGGTCTTTTGGGGTTCCATACAAATTTTAGGATTGTTCTATTTCTGTGAAAAATTCTGTTGGTTTTTTGATAGGGATTGTATTATATCTGTATAGTGTTTTGAGTAGTATGGATATTTTACCAATATTTGCTTTTCTAGCCTATGAGCATGGAATGTCTTTCCCCTTCCTTTGCATTGTCTTGAGTTTCTTTCATCAGTGTTTTAAAGTTTTCAGAGCACAGGAGTTTCACCTTTTTGGTTAAGTTTATTCCTAGATGTTTTATTGTTTTTGGTGCAATTTGTAAATTGGATTGTTTTAATTTCATTTTCTGCTGCTCCATTGTTAGTGTTTAGGAATGCAAAGGATTTCTGTACATTGATTTTGTATCCTGTGACTTTCCTGAATTCATTAATCTGTTCTGGTAGTCTTTTGGTGGAGCCTTTTAGGTTACCTACATAGAGTATTACGTCATCTGCAAATAGTGAGAGTTTTACTTCTTCCTTACCAATTTAGATGGCCTTTATGTCTTTATGTTGCCTAATTGCTGTGGCTAGGACTCCCAGTACCATGTTGAATAAAAGTAGTGAGAATGGACATCCTTGTTCCTGATCTTAGGGGGAAAGCTCTCAGTTTTTCACCATTGAGGATGATGTTGGCTGTGGGTTTTTCCTATAAGGCCTTTATTATGTTGAGGTATATTCCCTCTAGACCTACTTTGCTGAGGCTTTTTTTTTTTTTACACCATAAATGGATGTTCTACCTTGTCAAATGCTTTTCTGTACCTACTGAAATGAACATACAGTTTTTTATCCTTTCCCTTATTGATGAAACATATCATGTTGATTACTTTGTGAATACTGAACCACCCTTGCATCTAAGGGATAAGTCCCACTTGATTGTGGTGTATGATTTTTAAAAATATATTGTTGGAATCAGCTTGCTAATATTTTGCTGAGGATTTTTCATCTATATTCATGAGAGATATTAGCCTGTGGTTCTCTTTTTTTGTGGTGTCCTTATCTGGTTTTGGTATCAGGATGATACTGGCCTCATAGAATGAATTTGGAAGTTTTCCTTCCTCTTGCATTTTTTTGCAGTAGCTTAAGAAGAATAGGTATTAACTTTAAATGTTTGGTAGCATTCACCTGTGAAGCTGTCTGGTCCCAGACTTCTGTTTTGGGGGAGTTTTTTTTTTTTTTTTAAAGATTTTATTTGTCAGAGAGAAAGGGAGAGAGAGCGAGCTAGTACAGGTAGACAGGGTGGCAGGCAGAGGCAGAGGGAGAAGCAGGCTCCCTGCCAAGCCAAGGAGCCCGATGTGGGACTCGATCCCAGGATGGGATCATGACCTGAGCGGAAGGCAGCCGCTTAACCAACTGAGCCACCCAGGCGTCCCTGAGGGAGTTTTTTGATAAATGGTTCAACTTAATTGCTAGTCAACAAATCCTTTCTTGCCCTCTGAAGCATCTCTCTGACATAAAGGCAGTGTATAGAGAGTCAATAAAGAAAGTTAGGGGAGTTGACCCCTTTTTAACCTTGATTTAGAGGCCCTTAATTTCCTTTCATAATCAGAAAACATTTTGAGGTTCTTATCTGCAGTGGGCTATGGGCTACCTGTCACCTCAGTTCTCCTGCACAGTGTGCCACTGGGCTTTGGGAAAGTCTTTTCTGGGTTTCTCGGTCCCCATCTGAAAAAGGGCACACTGGTTTCTACCTGCCCTATCGCATAAAGCTGTTAGTAGTTTACCTGGAATCTGTTAAAATGCTCTGAGCTCATTAGGAAAAAAAAATTTTTTTTTCTGTTTTCCTGTTTTACAAATTCTTGTGGGCTTGATCAAAAAAATGCATTCCCTTAGACATTTGTACTGAATATCACTGAGATCTTTGAAGCAGCCTTTAGCCTCAAATAGTGTGCAAAGATGCTTCTGGTCACATGGAATATACCACGGGGCAGGCTAGAGAATGAAAGGCTGGAGTCAAGTTTATTGTTGTTGTTGCTGTTGTTTTTAGATATTTATTTATTAGAAAGAGAGAGAGAATAAGCAGGGCAAAGGGCAGAGGGAGAAGGAGAATCTCAAGCAGACTCCATGCAGAGCATGGAGCCTCAGGTGGGGCTCCATCCCAGAAACCCGGGATCATGACCTGAGCTGAAACCAAGCCCCAGGGGCTTAAGACTGAGCCACCCAGGCCCCCCGTGGCTGTTTTTTTCTCAGAGGTGTTTTGCAAACGGATGGCACCTTTACTGAAGTCCTACAGGGGGCAGCAGAGAGCAGGGCGGGGCATGACAGTCTCAGGTCTTTCCCGGCGCCTGCTCGCAGGCCTATGTTCCTTCCTACCCGCGGCTTCTGGGAGACACAGCCCCAAGCTCGCAGCACACCCACTTCCCCCTGCTCAAAGGTCACATACCTGGGTGGCTCCCACTTCTGCTGTCCTTCCTGTAACCGCCCCCCCACCCCAGTGCTGCCTGAGCTGCTCAAGGGTCACCTGCCGTATTTCCGAAGTCCTCACTACGCCCTTGTCTGTGAAGCCTGTGCACATGTTTGAGGCATGTAGGAAAGTCAGAGACACGAGTCTGATCAAGTGCATGCACGGCTCTTGCCCTCTGCCTGACGACGGCTGTCTACCAACGCCCTCTCTGGCATGAGATTTAGAGGCCTCCCCGATGTCGGACAGCAAAAGCTGTCATTACATGTGTGGGTGCTGCTCAGGTACACTCTTCCCTCTTTCCCCCAAGCCCTTTGCTGTGTTTTTATATCCTGCTGCTCAGCATGGTTAAGACCCCCTCCTTCCCAGGGCTCCCCTGTCTGCAGCTGTAGCAGTCACGGTGGGTGGTGGGAATCCGCACGCCCTGCACCACAGATCAATCCACAGTAAGGTGACAGGTGTCACAAGAGGATCTCATTTAGTCACAGTAACCTGTTCAGGGAATCGGGAACGAGGAGCTTAGGGCTGCTGCATAGCACTCTGGGAAGCCCAGAGGAGAAGTCAGCAACTACAGATGTGGAAGTGAATAGGCAGGATGGCCGGGGGTGTGCATGTGTGTCATTTTTTCCCTTCAGTCTTCCCAAGGAATAGTGAATTCAAGTAAACCTGTTATGCAAGCAATTTGAATTAATACCCACCTGTTGATACAAATTAGCAATAACAATGGCTTACCTGTGTCTAGACCTTTACAGGTTACAAAGCATCCCAGCGTTCCTGAAAACAACTGCATACCCAGGAATTGATTATGTCATGATTTTTACCAATGATCTGGTGTTACTCAGCCTTAAGTACTCAAAAAGTGCTCTAGGTCTTTATCCCTGTTGATTCTGTTGCTCCAGCCCTTCCAGAAGAAAACTGGACTAGCTTGCAAAGTTATGATCACAGAGCCTGCATTTCTGACAGTGCTGGGGTCAGTTCAGAATTAAACCCAGCTGGTGTAACTTTCTTCTGCTACAGGATGTGGAAAGCTATCTAGCCACAGCCAGGATCTGTCCTACTGTCAGATCTTTCATTTGCTCCTTTGTTTGAGCATACTACCTGGTTTCCAGGTAGGGATGATGCGCCCCTCCCTGCTGCTTACAGGCTGCCTGCTTACAGGTGATTACGGGGACGTATGAGGGTGTCCTACGGAACTATCATCCAGCTTGGCTGGTTGCTCACCAGCCTGGTTTCTCTTCTTCCTAGATATCAACCAAACCACTGTTCCCTACCTCTCGTGTGGATTTACTCATATTTTGTTAAGTTACTGAGATTTCTGGGCTTATTTGTTTTAGCAGCTCCCAGTTACCTTAGCTAATATGGTAACTTTTAAGGTTCCATCCCATCCTGAGATTCTTGGATTCTAAACCTGGAGATATGGGATGCCTGGGTGACTCAGTCGGTCAAGCCTCTGCCTTTGACTCAGGTCATCATCCCAGGGTCATGGGATCAAGCTCCACATTGGGCTCTCTGCTCAGCGGGGAGTCTGCTTATCCCTCTGCCTCTGCCTGTTGTGCCCCCCCCTTCTTGTGTGCTCTCTTTCTCTCTGTCAAATAAATAAATAAAATCCTTAAAAAAACAAAACGAGACACAACACGTGGTTATAATTGCTTGTCATGTTCTCAACCACTTATAACTGATCGTTCTCATGCCTTCTCTCCTTCTGGTTCTGCATATGATTTCCATTACTTTTCATCTTTAGAGGGCTTTGGACCCCTGGACAAGGACACGGCTAATGTTAGGTTAGCCGCTCTAGCCACCCGACTCCAAAGCAAGCGTGCTTCCTGGGCATGTGCTCAGCCTGCTGCCATTTGTCTCACAGGCCAGAGGTAGGCTGAGTACGTGGGGTGAAGCCTGTCGTGGAAACTAGGGTGACACGGCCCCAGGATGTGACAGGCACAGATGGCGTCTGACCCAAAGTGGAGATGGGGCGGAGTGGTAGAATCCATTGGCTCGTGGTGCCTGCTGAGGGAGTTACCTGCAGGAGCTGGGGCTGGGCTCTGACGGCTCCCGCAGGGCCACTGAAGCCTGGTCCTTGTTCCCTACCTGTCGCCTCACTGTAGAAGCCCAGTGAGGAAGAGCCAAATGACTCTCACATTCCCTCTGGTGTTTCCGAGTGGGTCCCTAATACCTTGTACAACTGTGAACTAATTAAAAGAAGTGGAGGGTTCAGAACTTTGAAGAAAGACTTAATGAAATGTGTTTTTAATGCTAACTAATTGTTGATCAACCAAGGGACTCAGATCTAATTAGTGTGACCCTCTTTCTGAGAAATGGGGTGTTGGGTTTTAGAACAAGTTTGACTAGGGCTATCTTTCAAAGGGAAAATTGTTTTAAAGTGCATTTTAAATTTTTTAAAAAAGATTTATTTATTTGAGAGAAAGAGAGAGAGCACACACGTGTGTACATGTGAGTGAGCAAGGGGAAGGGCAGAGGGCGAGAGAGAACCTTAAGCAGACTCCCCAGAGCCGGAGGCAAGGCTCAATCCCACGACCCTGAGATCATGACCTGAGCTGAAACCGAGAGTTGGACATTTAACCGACAGAGCCACCCAGGTACCCCTTAAGTGGCATTTGAATGAAAATGTCTGGTTTTTTTCTTGAAACCTTTTAAAAATTATCATCTTCATCATTAGCAGCAGCAGATTTGTAATCTGAAGGTCAGAATTCTGGCTTGAGAGACTGAAACTCTTTTTTTTTTTTAAGATTTTTATTTATTTATTTGACAGAGAGATCATAAGTAGGCAGAGAGGCAGGCAGAGGGAGAGGGGGAAGCAGGCTCCCCGCTGAGCAGAAAGCCTGATTGTGGGACTCGATCCCAGGACCCTGGGCTCATGACCTGAGCAAAAGGCAGAGGCTTAACCCACTGAGCCACCAAGGCATCCCAAGAGACTGAAACTCTTAACCAATACCCTGATTCTTCTTTTTAATGTGTATATGATAGAGTGTGATGAATGAATCTGTTTAGCCTCTCGTCTGGGGTGGTGATTGAGAGAGAGAGAGAGAGAGAGAGAGAGATTGAGAGGGAGGGAGAAGATTCCATCAAAGACTTAGAGATAATCATTTTTAATTACATATTTGTCAGTTTCTCTTGACCCAATCAAGGTGTGATCATATTCTATGTGATCATATTCTAATATGCAGATGTGAACAGAGGAGTGTTTTATTTAAAAGTCTGTGTTGTTTGAATATATTCATTCACTTGGAGCTTTTTAATAAAGGGCTTCTCTTGTAGAATTCGATGATCTTAATATAAAACACTGAAGGTGAGGCACTTACTCGGGTGGCATATAGTATTTGAGGTTTTCCCCTCCTCTTCGTTTACTCTTGGTGTTGCGTAAGCTAGTCACAAATACCCGTTGCTGCTGATGTCCAAACCAACAAATATATTTAGGACCACACACGAGAGGCTGGCAAGCAAAGCTTCTAATTAACCTGCAGGGAATTCTCTAAGATCATAGGTTTAAAAAAAGAGAGAGAGGCAGGAAGTCCCCAGAGAAAGGTAACATTTGCGTTTTCTCCTGACTTTGGGATGTGGCCGGGCAGAGCAGGGAGACCTCTGTCCCACTGATGTATGGCGGCGGATTGCCATGAAAAGAGCATTTATTCACATCCTTTGAATCACCCCATACAGTGACCGTGACCTGCGAGAAAAAAAACAGTAATATCCAAAAAAGGCTTTAGGGCGATTAGTTTGGGATTTCAAAAACCCACATGCCCCAAAGTTGAGAGAAGCTGTGCTAGGTCAAGTCCTTCCTTTTTATACCTTGTCTTCACGCAGGGAAGCCTCCTCTCCTGCCCCAGGACTGGCCGTGACCAGGGAGCCCTGTCCTTGCAGGTGATCCATTGCTCTCTACATTCCGACATAATGAGCATTTGTCAGTTCCAGACAGGGAGTGGGGGCTGTTGCCTTTCCTCCCTAAGACCCAAGACCACACTGTGATGCTTGGCATCAGTCTTCGTACCAGATGTCATCTGCCACCAGCCCCTGTCCAGTCTTCCTTTGGGCTGTTTGATCCCCCAGCCTGTCAGCTCAGCTCCGCCCTGTCCCCCTCCTCCCTTCACCACAGCTCCAGCGCATTCTCCCAGCCCTACACCTACAGCCCTACACCCAGCGGTCCCTACACCTCACTGTGCTGATGCTCAGACTGCATCTGCAGGGCCCAGCATGTCCCTGGGGGTCCCTGGAGGCTGGAGGATGGGTGGGCTTTGGGGAGCCTGGGGAGGCTGAGGATCCTAGAAACTGTGTTGCTTCTGCTTTCCTCCACCATCCCCTTTCTCCTCTCCACTCATGCTCTGTCTCCTTCACTTTCTGAGATGTTCAGAGAGATAGGAATGAAGCAGTGCTCATACCTGCTGCTCCCCTAGCCATACGCCCGCACCTGCTCTCAGCCCCGCTCCCGGGCATGCCCTCTAGACTCCTCCACCCGCCTGTGTTAGATGGGAAATGGACCACACTGTCGGTTGCATGTGGGAAGTTTAATATAAAGACCTATTGACTTCAACAGGAGAGGTGTTACCCAGAGGTCGAAACCCCACAGAACACACTATGGCTAATGGAGAGCACCCGGGGGAGGATGAGCTTGGAAGAGGACCCTGTTCCAGGGCTGGGTTCCTAAAAGTGCTGGAGAGGGTGTGATCACAGCCTGCTGGGTGGGGGGACGCTCTCTGCTTTTCCACTGTTGCTGGCCAATGGTGGAGGTGGGGTGGAGGTTGGCAGGAGAGGTCACAGAGGGCAGTGGGGTGTCAGATGCTCCCCAACGGGGCAGTTCAAGGACGGGGGCTCTCAGGTTCTGCATCAGGAGCTCTGGGGCCAGGGGGTCCCCATGGGTGACCACAGGGCTGGAGCTGGGTGCTAAGCTCTGGGTGTAGGGCTGTGGCCAGCCCCTGGGAACCAGGCAGCCCTGGCGGTGTAGGGAGGAGACTGCAGCTCCTGCAACGGAACAGGAAACAGAAGCTCCTTCCTCCTGCTGGTCGCAGCATTTGCTGCTGCTGCTGCTGCATTTGCTGCCGAGGAGAGACGCTTCATCATTATCAGAGAGCTGGTGAAAAAGCGTGGACTTGAGGCTGCAAGCAACGGACCGATAGCCGCCCCTGACCTCGACTGCTCCCGCAGTCTGGCTCACGCAGCTCTATGAACCCTATTCCTCACCATGCACCCTCTGACTTTTCAGTCTGGCTGCCAGCAGCCGTCTTCCTCCAGGCGCTGATCTCTCCGGCCTATGGAGTGTTCTTGCTTCTCTCTTCTTGATCAAACTCTACCTGCTCCAGAGACCTGGCTCCAGGCCCAGCCCAGCAGCGATGAGCTGCCTCCTGACTCTTCTCTGTGTGCTTCAGCTGGCGCTGCCACCTCTGATTCCGGTCATGTCCCGATCACCTCCTTCAGAAGCCTGCACGTTCTTCGAGAACAAGAGCTGTATTTTTCTGGCCCCATTTTCTGTGGTGCCTGGACTAATGCCTTGTCCGCATAGACCCCTGATTGGTAGGGCAGTGTGATTGAAGGAGGGTCTGGAGGTTCCAGTGCTGCGGAGCCAGTTGGGAATGTTTGGAAATCTCTAGAAAAGAAATTCGGCGGCTGCTCCTTTCTGTGCTCACACCCAAGACTCAGTCTGCGTGCCTCCAAGAGGTGGAGAGCCTCCATAACCTGTAGCACTGCTCCTTTCCTTTTTGGAATTAGGAAGTAGAGTCACTGCAGCCCACCAGTTCACAGCATGTAACCGGCTGCCCTAATTCTGCGGACCGCGGGAAGGACATGTAGTAAGGTCAGGTGTAATGAAAATGGTTTTGCCTACTTCGACCTGAGTCTGGTTGGGAAAGGCTATCTTAACTCTCTTTTATCCGTTTTAAAAACCAGAGTTGCTTCGTAATGGAGACTTCTTTCTCAAGATGGAATACTAGAGCTCATAAAGAAGTGGAGAGAATGACCCGAGTGCTTTATATGGGACAGTTTATTGGATCGATGCTGTTTCGTCTTATTACTTCATGCTTTCCCAAATGGTCTATTAAGTGATTCTTGAACCACTGTGATCTCGGCCTCAGTAGCCAGGGCTGGGATGTATTAAAAGCGTTGGCCTGTGCAGTGAGTCACTTGCTGTTTATCAAGCAAGCCTCCTGTGCCCTCTCAGCTGGCATTCCTAAACAGTCCTTTGGAAGTGATCACTTCCCTTTTATAGCTGGGTGCGATCTGCCCTGACCACCCCCTCCTCCCATCAGACTGAGCTGATCTTCTTCTTTTGTATTTTCTTAGTATTAAAAAAAAAAAAAAGTGTAGGTGTGTATAAATATCCCGTATCACTCTGTACTGTAATTGTTGGTTAATTCCTTGTCATTGTGGAATGCGCCATCTTTCAACCGTGTCTCCGCAGGATGGGGGCTGGTGGCTTACCTGGAGTAAAGGCTCAGAAAATGCCAGGTGCGCGAACGGGGCGCGGAGTGATGAAGCAGTCATGCTTCCTTGGGTGGCAAATATCAGTAACCCAGTCTGACCTCTTTTGCCGTACGCGCTGACTACGAAGCCAGTCCCCCCAACCCCCCCACTTCCAAACGCCCCTTAGAGACAGAGGACAGCCTCTCGTTGAGAGTCCAAAGAAAATGGCCTGTCACCCAGTCTCCACAGCAGTTCTTGAAAAGGATTCTGATTGGCTCCGCTTAGGTTGTGTGTCTTCCTCTGGACCAATCACAGTGTTTGTTTGAGGTCTTTGGGAGTTTAGCCTAATGTGATTGGCCAACGTATTCGCTATCTATTGCCGCCCCGCAAATTACTCCAGAGCTCCGCAGCTTAATGCCTTTATCATCTCAAATGGTTTCTGTGGGACAGGGATCTGGGAGCAGCTTGGTTGGGGGGTGGTTCTGGCTCAGGGTCCGTCTCGAGGTTGCAGGCGAGCTGCTGTCTTCCCAGGCTCACCTGGGGCTGGAGGGTGCACTCCCAAGCTCACCCACGTGGGGGCTCGGAGGCCTCAGTTTCCCGCTGGCCGTTGGGTAGCTCACCACTTGGCCTCTCCGTAGGCTGCCTGAATGGCCTTTCCACAGGGCACCTAGCTTCCCCCAGAGTGATTGACCTAAGAAAGAAGGAGAGGAAAGGAGGGGAGGAGAGGGGAGGGGCAAGTGGGAAAGGGAGGGGATGCAGGGAGGGGAGGGGAGAGCCCAGCATGGCACTGCAGTGTTTTATAACCTAATCTTGGGAGGGACATACTTCATTTCTGCTGCATTCTGTTGGTCACACAGACCAGCTGTGGTATCGTGTGGGTGGGGCTGCACGGGGTCTGAGCACAAGAGGCAAGGTCTTTGGAGGCCATTTAGAGGCGGGACTACAGAAATGCCAGCTCGAGGTCGTGCAGAGTAAACAAAAAGATAGATGTCCGCTGCAAATGAATATTTAAATTCACCTCATCACCAACTCACTCAAGGCAGCACAGGGGTTGAAGGCCTGGTGAAAATAGTGCCATGAATTATTTCTCTCTATCTGTAGATCATCTCTTGTCCCTTAAGAATATTTTTTTTTTTTCTGCTGCAAACCGATGTTTCCTGGTCAGCATTTATTTGTGCAAAGGCGTTCACAAGCAATTCAACTGCCGATTTATAAATAGGTTTTGTAGATCTTGGGAGCAGACCAATGTTTGTGTGTGTGTCTCTTATATAAATTGCTCTGGCAGCCGCTACTTGTTCTCCAAAGTTCTCCTTTCTGTGGTGCACTTTAATTCTTTTGATTTCTAGCAGAAAGAAAGCATCAGCTATGCCCAGGTATGTTTCCCCCAAGAAGAAATTAAGAGGCAGGACCAGAGCAGCCCCGGGAACAGGATACCGCCCAATCCACTACAACACCGAAGGTGACCCTTCCAAAGCAGGCATTTTGATTCTGTGCATCAGGATAGATTTTCTGGAGTTTTGCCCCCCTGAGACTATGGGGAGTAAGTAAATGCTGTTTACTCATTAGGGATTAATGGCGCACACAGCCAAGGTGATTTTTGAGACTTCAGTCTTTGGTTAACTGACCACCAGCAACTGAGCCAACCTGACAGCCCACTGCTCTCAGGAATGAGAACCCACTATCTGCCCTCCCACCATCTGGCCAGGAGGGACACCTTCAGCTGTCATCTAAGCCACACCCGGGCAGCTGATGGAAGATTTAGCCTTTCTGTCCTCCAGGCTTTTGGAAAGTCATAAATGCAGTGTGGAAAATGAGGGACTCAGGAGATGGTTGGAAAGGAAGTCTTGGTAAGGTCTGATCGTACAAATGAAGGCACTTACTCTCTCAACTAATGAAAACAAAGATGCCAAGCGTGTGGCCCCCTGTTACTTCTGCTTGATTTTGCACAAACGCTGTGAAACAGGTTGGGTACCCATTGACCGTGAATGTTCTGTTCAGTGAGGAGGAAGATGAGTCTGACTTCCGGCAGCTCGACAGATCGCCAGGCGGGGACCAGGATCGGTGAGGTCTCTGGACACGGTATCTAGAAGCAGGCAAAGCACACAGCCTGGCCAAAGGCCAAAGACATATGCACTAGCCTTTCAACTGGTCTTCGAAAGTGTTTCAACATTTTTCTTTTGTATGTTTTTTTTGTATATTTCTTTCTTTTTTCTTTTTAAAGATTATTTATTTATTCATTTGACAGAGAGAGACCACAAGTCGGCAGAGAGGCAGGCAGAGGTGGTGGGGGGGGGGGAGCAGGCTCCCCGCTGAGCAGAGAGCCTGATATGGGGCTCGATCCCAGGACCCTGAGATCATGACCTGAGCCGAAGGCAGAGGCTTAATCCACTGAGCCACCCAGGTGCCCCTCTTTTGTATATTTCTGATCATTCCCGCCCCTTTAACTGTCCAGGTAGCTCAACAGAGAAAAGAGGAGAGAAGGTGAAGAAAAACAGAGATTATCGTCTGTTTTCCTGCACCTTCCACCACAGACGAGAAGGGAGATCACATGTGCTAACCTGGTTGTCTTAGGCTGGGTCTTACTAAGCTTGATGGTTTCCTTTGACATTTGTAACGTCCAGAAGACAGCATCTCCCCCCTCATCCACTGAGGATACGTTCCAAGGACTCCCAGGGAATGCCCGAAACTGTGGAAAGGGGCTTTGCAGATAAAAGAGGAGTCTTGTATTTAGGCAAAGGTTGTCTCTGGCTAGCTGGAGTCATCGAATGAGGGGTTCCCTCCCAGGGGTACAGAGATGAGTGCTGGTTAACCTTGGTGTCGTTGCCGGAGGAATGACTGGGGTATGGTTTGCCCATATCCGTGTCCCTGGTTCTCTCCTTACACTTAGCCTCTTGCTGTTCTGCTGAACCACATTCCTCACCCTGTCCCTCCCACTCCTGAAGGGCGGATTGGAAGGGCTTGGACAGAAGGGGGGGAGCATGAGGCAGATAGTTTAGGTTGGGTCTTGAGCTCTGGACTTAGACCATCCTGAGTTGTAATTCTAATTCTAGCTGTGTGAGCTCAGACATGTTACTTAACCCCTCTGGGCTCTGTTTTCTTATGCAGACAGTGGAGATAATCATGGTACCTCTTTAACCTTTGGCGCTGTAGTAAGGTCAAGGTCTAAGTCAGATCATACAGAGCAGGGCGTGACTCGGGAAGGATCTCAAAGTCCTGTTCTAGCGGCTGGCGTGGTTCCCTCACCCTGGGGGCTCCGGCGTGCTGGGTGTCGGAGTGCAGGTGGCAGAAAGGAAGGACCTCATTGCTTGCAGGGGCCCCTTCCGCTCCTCGCTTTTAGGGGTCAAAATCCAGCCTTGTTGCTGTTGCTGTTCAATCAGCCTTCGTTGGTTTTCTTGCCGGGAGGAGGAGTTTGGAATGTTCCAGTACTTCATCCTAGGGAGTGGGGGGACCTCTAGAACAGCGGTGGGATTACCCGCCACCTGTGGTTTTACTGGCAGGAGCAGAGCTCAGAGAAACTGTCATCTGATCTTTTTGAGAAAGTTTGCCTGCGTAAAGCTTTTTATGGATCCTAACTTTTGACCTGGTTTGGGGTTTTTTGGTTTGTTTATTTTTTAAAGGAAGAGAGGTAACAATTGTGAAATGCAACCTGTACGGAGTAAACAAAATACTTCTATGGTTAGTAAGACCCTCATTCATTAATTTCCTACTAGGGTCCCCCCCTCCTTTATTTTATTTTTTTAAAAGATTTTATTTATTTATTTATTTGATAGAGAAAGGGGATACAAGCAGAGGGAGTGGGAGAGGGAGAAACAGGCTCCCCACTGAGCAGGGAGCCCAATGTGGGGCTTGATCCCAGGACCCTGGGACCATGACCTGAGCCAAAGGCAGACGCATAATGACTGAGCCACCCAGGCACCCCCCTCCTTTTTTTTTTAAATGGAAAAATAATTTTATTTTTTCCTCACTGAGAGACCTTAATAGACATTAATATCTGGTTCTCTGCTGTTTTTCTTTTCCCTAAAGCTCTGCTTCAATCCCATCAAAACATGCCGCTCCAGCCTTAAAACCTAGTTGGGAATAAAGTAGGGCCAGAATCCAGCACCTGCCATCGCCCTGCCTGGGACCGCACACAGTAGAGCAGGCTTTGCAAAGCAAGGCCAAAGCAGTGGCCTTGAGTGTTCAGGCACAGAGCCTGATGCCAAGTGGCACCACATGCTGGCCGGGGTCCAGCCCTGGCCCACCACATGGGACCCCCTGAGTCTAAAGTGCTGGGGGTACACCTGCGGCTCTGGCTGACCAGGGGATTGGGGGGGCGCCCAGAGAACAGGGAGCTTATGTCCTGTGGGAGAGGTGCCCGCAGGAAACCAAGGCCACTAGAAACGCATTCCTGACAGCTGTTGGGAGTGAGACCCCCTGAAAGTCGAATATCAAGGAGCAGTTGAGTGGTATGGTGGGGACTCGCTCTTCCCTGGACGCCGAAGGTCAAGTACATCACTTGTAACAGGTGTTTGGGGAACTTTTCCTTTGCAATCATATTTGAGACTGAACTGGGGTGTAGGGGCGGTCAGAGGCTGGGGGAGTGGGGGAATTGGATCCGCAAAGTAGTGGGCAAGCAGTGCCTGTCTGCAGCTGCTTGGGCCGTGTGAGCTGGGGTCGGCCTGCCTGAGCCCCGGGAAGGCACGCACCCATGCCAGTGGTCTAGGGGGGCAGGGGAAGCCGCGGTCATCCTGAGTCTGCAGAGGGGAGGCCTTCGGAGCCCAGCACCCCGGACCCCACGGGCTGCAGCCCCAGGCCCCACAGGCAGCCTTTCACACGAGTTAGGAACCACATAGATAATGCCATTCCAACCCCCCCCCCCCCCCCGCCCACCCCGCCCCGCGCCTTTATGCGCTTGCATTTGCGGCCAGGACTAAAGCCTTGCCCTTGCTGGGTCTTTCAGCTTCTGGAACATTTTCCTTCCCTTCTTTCAGACAGTGTCTAAATGACACCACCAAGTGAAATTGGAGCTGTCGGATCTCTGGCCCCGTCTGGGGTTAGCAAATGAATGACACCCAAGGTGCCTTCCTCGCCCACCCCTGGCGCTTGACTCACTCAGGCGTCTGAGCTCACCCTTCGGGACTGGCACATTAGCGACCTCGGACTAATAACTTTCCCGGCAGAGGCAGAAATGACAGCCCAGCTTGAACCGGTGGGTCACTCCCCAACCCTTGCCGGTGTAGACGGCCTCTGATGCTTTACCACCGCTTCTGAATCCATCCAGGTAGTTACCGGGCCTGGCCTGGTGCCATCATCTGGCCCTGGCTGCTTTGGTGGCTTCTTTCCCCTCCCCACCCATCCCACCTTCGTGTAGCCTGTGTTCTAAGAAAATCCTGTCCACTTTCCCAAACATTCTCTGCATCTTCCCACTTCTCTGCTCTCACTGAAGGTCTTCATTTGCTGGAATGCCCTTCCCCCATCTCTACCTGTTGAAATCCCATGATTCTCTAGCATGCAATGCAAATGTGATTTCCTCGAGGGAGCCCTCTGTGACTTCCAGAGCCAGAAGTGAATCTGAGCATCACTGCAGCTTTCTGGGCTCTGGGCTCTTTGGCCATCTCGGGCCACGGTTAATTCCATCAGCCCTCCTCCGTGGTGTGTGGTCTTAGCTTTCTGGACTCATTTTTGTTCCATGAACACCTGTTGAAGATCTTTGAGTTCCAACTACTGTGTTAGATACTGGCAGCATGAGGATGAATAAGAGACTGAAAATGTCTTTGAGGTTGTAGAAAAATCCAGAGGACAGATAGGCAGGTACATACCTCATTAGAATGAAATGTGCTAAGACACAAAAACAGGGTTCTGGGAGCACACCAGGATGGACAAGGTCTACTCGAGGCTACTCAGGTCCTGGTGTATTCCAGGAATAGTTACTAACCTCTGCGTGGCCAGAAAGAGGGCCCATGTTGGAAAAAGAAACTGGAGAACCAGGGCGCCTGGGTGGCTCAGTGGGTTAAGCCTCTGCCTTCGGCTCGGGTCATGATCTCAGGGTCCTGGGATCGAGCCCCACATCGGGCTCTCTGCTCAGTGGGGAGCCTGCTTCCCCCTCTCTCTCTGCCTGCCTCTCTGCCTACTTGTGATCTCTCTCTCTGTCAAATAAATAAATAAAATCTTTAAAAAAAAAAAAAAAAGAAACTGGAGAACCACATTTGTGATGGCTAATTTTATGTGTGAGCTTGGCTAGGCCATGGTACCCAGATAGCTGATCAGACACTATTCTGCATATTTTTGAAGCTGTGCTTGAGATGAGATGACCATTTAAATGAGTGGACTTTGAGTAAAGCAGATTACACTTTATAGTGTGGGTGGGCCTCATCCAATCAGTTGAAGGTCTTCATGGAAACAAGACTGGCTTTCCCCAGGGAAGAGGAAATTCTGCCAGCAGGCCACCTTGGGCTTGAGTGTCAACTGCTGCTTCTTCTTTGGGTCTCAACCTGCTGGCTACTCTGCACAGCTAGAACTTGTCAGCCTCTATATCCATATTAATGAATAACTCAAAATCTCACTCTCTTTCTCTCCATGCAGGCACACGTACACACACACACACACACACACACACACACACACCCCTTTTGATCCTGTTTCTCTGGGGACCCCTGACACAATACGAATCCCCACAAGGAGCTGAGGAACAAGCTGCTTTGAAGGCAATAGGAAGCCGTCAGAAGTCACTAAGCAGGGGAATCATGGATCAGTGCTGTATTAATAAAGGTCCTTCATTTTAAAAAAAAGATTTATTTATTTATTTTTAGAGAGAGAGAGAAGGGACGGGGAGGGAGAGATTCTCAAGCAGACGCCGAGCTGAGTGTAGAGCCTGACTCACGGCTTGATCTCATGACCTAGGCCAAAACCAAGAGTTGGATGTTTAACCGACAGTACCACCCAGGCACCCCAGTAAAGGGCCCTTTATTAAAGGAGCAGGTGATCGTTTGGACCCAATTGTAGCTTTTAGCTTTGGCTAGCCAGCAATGTCAGGGCACCCCACCCCTCCCTGGCCCGCAGGGGAGGGTTCTGTCATGTCAGCCATTGGTAAGGAGTTCCGTCCCATTACCTGCAATGTTGGCTAGGCTGTTACTTTCTTTCCATTCGCACAGACCCAGTTTGGGTATGCATCACCAGGAATGGCTGAGACTGTGTCTTGCCTCATCTCTTTTGCTCTCCCCCTTCATCCATCCAGCAGAGGTTCTGTTCTGCCCAGCCTGCCCTGGAGAGCTAGCCACTGCCTTCTGGAAGCTAAGTGAAGCAAGTGAGCATATGGCCCAGGAGCATATCCAGGCAGAGATGCTGGCCCTGAGCAGTGCTTAGAATCCTAGACAGGTCCACCTACGGCTGTGGAACCTTGTTTCCTTCTGATGGCTCTTGAGAGATGAGCGGCCCTCCATTGGGGAAGGAGGTAGGACCCAGGCTATGGCTTATGGACTAGTGACTTTAAGACTGTCCTGCTTAGGGTGAATGAGGGACTGACACCGAGGGGGAGTAGGCAGGACCAAGGAGTAGCCCAGCTCCATGGAGTGGATCCAAGTGGCAAGGGCAGGGGCTGCTCAGACTTGAGGCAGCTGGAGCTTGCAGGAGCCCAGAAGTTCAGGGTCACTGGTTCCCCATTGGGAGAGAGTCACTTAGTTCCATGCCACGCGGGCTTATGTAGCCAAGGATGTTGACTTCTTCCTGTTGCTGTAAGTTGGGGCTTCGGTGCGGGAGGGGACTGGTCGTAGCTGTGGCGGTGGGTGGCTAGAGCAGGCAAAGGCATGGGAAGTGAGGCAGGGCTGACAGTCCTTGTATCATGCAGACTTTCTTAAATTAGCTGTGGGGACAGGAAATAAAAAAGAAGAGCCAGAAAGTCAACAGTCAGACTTTCCCCGACCATCTGTGATAGGAAGCAGAAAGCTGCCAAGAAAAACTCTTGTGCTAGAGCTAATTGGTAAAACTTGAAAGCAGAAGTTAGCACACCACCCCGTGAAATCGAGTGGCTTTTCTTTTCTTCTTCTGTTTTCTTTCCTTCTTTCCATCTCCCTTCTTCCCCCTTCCCTCCCCTTCCCTCCCCCCCTTTTTTGCTTTCTTTCTTAAACACATAGCTCTCCGGAGACTCCAAGTAATGGTATTGCTAAGCAAATCCAGATCCGAAGATTCGGTACAATCAGAAAGCAAGTATGCCCACTGGTGAACCAGGATTCAGTGGCGTCACATTTCGTAGTTCAACTCAAAGTGGGGCTAGCTCTGAGTGTGGGAGTTCAATTTTTATAAAAATTCGGCTGCCAATTGGATTCCTAATTTGTAATACCATTTTAAGGGATATTATTTTTCGGAGCCACTAATCACAGTTGGGTCCCTGCATGCCTGCTTGGATGTCTTACTTCTTTCTATTACTCGTAATGCAGAGTAGTTCTGCTGTTGGGCTTCTGCCACCTGGGGTGGTGAGTGCTCCCTGGGCTGAAGGGTTTGAGGAGTCTTCAAAGAGTGCTTGAAGCTCTCCATCTTATCCAGATCATTCCAAGGCTGCAGACAGGGTTTGCATATCTCCAGGGTGGAGCATTTCCGTCTGCCTCCAAGTAGATGTGGGGACCGGGCTCCACAGAGTTGTACGACCTGAACAAAGTTGACGCCTGGGGGTTGGCGAGCCATCAGCTAGCTAGGCTTGCGTGAGTCGGAAACATGCTCTTTTTTGGGCAGAAGGGCTAGTGGATCTTACAGGCAAGACAGTAAGGAAGCTATGCAAGGGCTTGCTAGGGGCAGGATGGAGGTGGGGAATGTGGGCCCTGCTCAGCTTTTAGCACATTTCTCACTTCTGTAGACTTCTGCTTCTCTGTATGCCAGAGACTCTGCCCTGAGCCATGCCCTGGCAGCATGGTGTGCCGCCACGCATCACTGGAGCACGGCGGCTTACCTTTAAGCAAGCGTGGCCCATAAGTGCCCTTTTTCTCCTGGTGCCCACGGTCCTGTCCCAGTGCAGCCTGGCAGCCCAGCCGGATCCCCCCTCCCTATACCACCTCCGGTAGTCTGCTTGTCTGCTTTCATCTTGCTCTTCCTTTTGTGCACACTCAACAGTGGCCCGCCCAAGGATGCAGGAGCTTGTTGCCACAGACCGGAAGGGCTCACAAGTATGGTCCCCACTACCTAGTCTGGTGGTCTTTCCTTCACCAATTTGATGCTCAGAGGGGCATCCTCAAAGGGCCTCTCCCACATTGTGAGTACAAATATACTTTGCTTTTTTGTCTCCAGTTGGTCTGATCACATTTCAACATTCTGTTGACTTACTACATCCGGCGTAAGTATAATTATTGCCCAGGAGAAGGGGAAAGCTTGTTCTCTCACTGTCGATGCATCATGTTGGTGACTGCTGTCTGTTTTGGCCCTATAAGCTCTTGAGACTTCAAAAATTAACAAAGACCATTGTTTTCTGTGACATGAAAACACAAAATGTATTTCTACCCGTGGTGAAATGGGATAAGTCCTGGGCTGCAAGTTCTAGCTACTTGACCTTCGATGGGTCCTGTAACTTGGTTATCCTCAGTTTCTTCCCATGCAGATTGGGGTACTTAGTGTAGACTCCTGGCAGGCAGCCTTGAGAATCCAAATGAAATCATTATCTGAGAGAGCTCTTCACTCTATGAAAGCTTAGACAGATGTCAGGCATGGAAGGTTAAAAAATATCCCACATGGTTTCTCCTCCAGGATCTGCAGCCTGGCAGCTCAGTCCCTCTCATGCTGGTGGTGAGAACCTGTGGGTTGTACACCACACCATGCCCCCAAATGCAGCCTGGAAATTTGTACACTCACCACACCCTGCCTACATGAATATCACCAACAAAAGCATAAGGCTGATAGAATTATGTTTCATTTCAAATGGTATAAAGGAAGGAAAAAATTGCCTACCTTAACAAATTATTTTGTGCATGTTATTCCTTCTTTCTCTTCTTCTACCTGTCCATCCATCCATCTATCCTTGCTGTTCCTTCCTCCCATTTATCCGTCCATCTATCCACTCATCCATCCATCCATGCATCCATCCATTCATCCATGCTCTCCCTTCCTTCTGTCCATCTGTCCATCCATCCACCCAATCATCCAACCATCCATCCTATCCATTCATCCATGCTGTCCCTTCCTTCTTCCGACCTGTCCATCCACCCACCCACTCATCCATTCATCCATCCATCCATGCTGTCTCTTCCTTCTATCCATCTGTCCATCCCCCCACTCATCCATCCATCCATCTATCCATCCATCCATCCATCCATCCATGCCTTTCCTTCCTTCTATCCATCCATGCATCCATCTATCCATGCTGTTCCTTCCTTCCATCCATGCATCCATCCACTCACCTTTCACTGATCACCTGTTAGGCTCTATTAAGCACAGGGGGATACGCAATTGATTAGGAGACAGTTTCTGTCTTTAGTTACTTGCTGTAGTGAGAAACAAATGAATCTTCAAAGGGCTAAAATGCTGTATGGCTAAGTGCTGTAAATTGATCAAGAGTCTTCTGTCTCCCTCCCTCCCTTCTTCCTTCCTTCCATTCCTTCCTTCTTTGCTATAGCAGACTGCTACAGGGGAGCTGCTAAGATACAGCAATATAGGAGAAGGAATAGCTCTTCATGAAGCTGCCTGTAGTGTTTATTTTTCTCCATAGGTAGGGGATGGACTTCTTCATTACATGCAGAATAACAGTTTAATGGACTTTTTGGTTATGAAACGCATAAATACCAGGTGTCTTCTGGAATGAAGTGGTTTAAGACATGAAGAATCTCAATGTTTTACATAATTAAAAGTTTTCAATGAGGACAGAATTGCAAATCTCAGATGATTTCATTCTAGAAACAACTTTTTTCCCCCCTTCTATGGAAGCCTTGGAAGAGACCCATCCGGACTCCAAGCTAGAAAGATATGGGCTTTGGGGGGCTAGGCTGGGATTTCACCACTGTCATAGAAAAGGGAACCTAGGGAGAGTGGTGTCCAGTGAGACCAGAGGAAGGCTTGGCCCATTGGCTCCAAGAGCAGCCAAACCTTCCACCAAACCCCTGTTGATCCTTACAGTCTATCATTAGAACTAAGGGATGGTCCAGGGTTCCAGCTTGGGCAGATGGTTCTGGAAACAACAGAAGCCCCTGCGAAGCTGGAGTCCAGTCCATGAGGGTGACCAGATGTAGACCAGAGGAGCAAACAAGAACCAGACAGTGCCGCTCAGGGAGTTCTAGAACACATCCACCCACTGTTATCAGGGTGATACTGAGCGTGTGACTCATCTGGGCCAGAGGGCTCTGTGAGACTTGGACATCAGGCAGATTTACTTAGCAAATCTTTATCCCTTTATGCACATAGCATCCCACCCTAAGGTCACTTGTTCAAGTTCTTGACTAAAGGACACAGAGGATGTCAGCCTGCCTTCTGGCCACCAGAAAGGCCAGTCTCCTTTCAGGCCAAGGTAGCAGCAGACCCTGAAGTCAGCCTCATGGGGGTGGTGGGCTTGAGCTGGGGCTTGAACAAGGCACATTCCCCTGACCATCTACTCCCCTGTGCTCCCTGTTTCTTTTAGTTTTCACTCCTAACATGTGGCTCTGTGGTCTTACTTATACTCCGATTTCCCTCTCTTCAACCAGGTTGAACCTCTCTGCTGGTGTCCCTCCCCTAACGGGGTTTCCAGAAATACCTGTGGAAGAGCAGCCGGATGTCCAACGTCCCATAACCCCTTTTCCACAAAGCCTTTTGGAGGCACAAATAAACCATGGCTTAGAAACCTGGGCTCCTGAAGCCAGAGAATGCTAGATTCTCCCGCTAGGGAGAGCCTGCACGTCACCAAGTCTAACCCTCCGAGGATCTACCTGTTCTTCGTTTTTCTAAAAGACTGAGTCTGCACAGGTAGAAAACCTAAAGGGGAAGAAGATAATACCCCAGGGGGCAAAAGAGTCTCCCATTGGCAGAAACTGTCCCTTGCTGTGCAAAGTCACACTAAAGGGGACAAAAGCTCACCAGCTTTGGCATCAGAAAGATCCCAGGCTGAGTCCCCGGCCACCACGCCCTGGCTCTGTGACCTTAGGTCCTACACACATATTTTACTCAATTTGCAGAACAAGCAGAGAATGGGGTGTTATTTTCATTAAGAAAACAAGGAAAACGAGGGGCACCTAGGTTTAGCATCTCACTGTGGCTCAGGTCATGATTTCAGGGTCCTGGGATCGAGCCCCGAGTCGCTGGGCTCCCTGCTCAGTGGGGAGCCTGCTTCTCCCTCTGCTTCTGCTGCTCCCCCCATGCTCATGCTCTCTTACCCTCTCACTCTCAAATAAATAAAATCTTAAAGAAAGGAAAAAAAAAAAAAAAACAAGGAAAACGAGATGGTAAGAGGTGGCGGATAGAAAATGCCGGCCCTGTGCGTGTCCCCGCTGAGCCTGGGTTGGGGGCTTGCTGTCTTTGCCGCCACGGGCCCTGACTGACCCTTGGGATTTTCAGGCACTGATGGGTGTTTATTTCCTCTGAATCATGACGTGATGATATAAAGAAGGCTTTGTATTTATAGAGCCTTCCAAAGTGTACAACGTACTTTTCATTCTTTATTCTCAAGAAAGGGGTTCCCAGTTGAGGAATTGGCCTGGAGAGACAGGCCTTGGTTTCCTCACGGACCACTGATTTTCCTACTTTAAGAAAGAGAAGGGTTGGGGCGCCTGGGTGGCTCAGTGGGTTAAAGCCTCTGCCTTTGGCTCAGGTCATGATTCCAGGGTTCTGGGATCGAGTCCCACATCGGGCTCTCTGCTCAGCAGGGAGCCTGCTTCCTCCTCTCTCTCTCTGCCTGCCTCTCTGCCTACTTGTGATCTCTGTCTGACAAATAAATAAATAACATCTTTAAAAAAAAAAAAAGAAAGAGAAGGGTTCTCTATCCCCTTACAAACACCGATGCTTCCATGGTGCACAAGCCAACAGAGGTGTGGCCTTGGTTCAGGGCTCTTTTCCCTCTTGGTTCTAAGGCCTCCAACTGATGGACATTGGGAGATTCCGAAGACGCAGTGGTCGGGGGTGGGGGGTGGGGGTGGGGGGGCGGCGCTGTGATGTTCTGTATGGAGACAAGGAAGGACCGGACGCATACCTTCCAGATTGGGAGACCTTTTTAATAAATTCCAGTTCCTTATTCCTGGACCCTAAATAGTTTATCATTTTGTTGCTATCTTTTGCCATCTGGAGCTCGTTGAGTGGTAGTCTCCCCACCCCCAAAAAAGGATGTGACACCAGGAATCTGTGAATGTGAATTTATTTGGTAAAAGAGTCTTTTCAGAAGTAATTATGTTAAGGATCTCAAGATAAGATCATCCTGGGTTATCCAAATTGCCCCTAAATCCAGTGACAAGTATCCTCAAAAGAGACAGAAGAAGCACGATATGGACAGACACGCCGGGGAGGGGAGGCCTCACGAAGACAGAGGCAGAGACCTGCATGAGCAGCTGCAAGCCCAGGAATGCGTGGAGCCACCAGAAGCTGGGAGAGGCGAGGACGGACGGGCCCTTCCCTGGAGCCTTTGGTGAGAGCGCACCCCTGCTGACACTTCGACTTGGGACTTCTCGCCTCCAGCGCTGTGAGAGAATACATACATTTGTGTTGTTACAGACCACCCAGTTGGTGGGCATAAGTTACAGCAGCCCTAAGAAACTGATGCACCAACACACACACACACACAGTTCTGCCCCCCGCCCCCCGAAAGTTGCAGAAAGCAGACGAAGTAAGGAGAGAGACTGAGGTGCGGCTCTTCATGGGATCTTGTGGTTCAGATCGTGAAAAGTTCATGCGCACAGAGAAGTCATGTCTCCTCCACCTGGGGGAGAGAAGGTCGCTGGAAGGGGGTTTATTCTCTACTAACTCTTTCTTGGCTCCCGCCGCTGGGTCACAGAGTGGCTGCTGGATTCCCGCAGCTCTAAGCAGTCGCACATTTGTAGGGGCTGCAGACGTCCGTGCTCAGTCACAGGAGGGACTTGCTCACCAAAGCCTGAAGTTTTCTAGTTCTTGGGTCGCTCTTGGGTCTGTGCCCATAATCTTGTGCCCATAATCATCAACAACCCTCCCCAGGCAGGCCCATTGCTCTGGATGGACAAACTTTTTTTTTAAGATTTTAGTTATTTATTTGAAATAGAACGAGAGAGAGAGAGAGAGTCACACAAGCAGGGAAGCGACAGAAGCAGATTCCCCGCTGAGCAGGGAGCCCAAAGTGGGACTTGATCCCAGGACCCTGAGATCATAACCTGAACCAAAGGCAGGAGTTTAACCGACTGAGCCACCCAGGTGCCCCAGGATGGCCAAACTTCTAAGAAACCTGAGTCAAGGTGTTTGCTGGCCTGAAGTTAAGCTCTCCCGCAGCTCCCGTGAGTGGCAATCCAAGACGTCAGAGAGCTCCCTGGGCCAAGTAAGGTCCAAGGGGTGGGTGACCAGGGGTGTGACCCCCAGTGTCGCAGGTGTGACCAGTTCACTGAAGGAGCCAGCCCGGGGGCAGCGTAAACAGGACACCTGGATGCTTCCGTTGCCTTTCCCGCCCCGACTTTCCGACATGGCTGTCTGGGACCGCAGCTCTTCTGGTCAGTTCTAGGCCTTCATGAGCAGCCTCCCTTCTAGGTTTAATCAAGTTGAGTCTAATACCCAAGCTTCAGTGTCTCCAGCTCCAGGCTTCCTGCCTGGCAGCCCACAGAGGGGACAGTGGCCATGGGGTCTGCTCCGCTCCCGAGGCTGCCCGACCTCCCAGGTGAGGTAGACGCAGGGAGGAGAGACAGGGCCTGGGAGCCATCATGCTTGCCTGCCTCACACAGGGCCGGAGGCCCAAACGCTAGCTCTGGTTTTTGTGAGTTCTTTGACGTTGTCCCTCTGGGGACCCCCGTGAGGGCTCCGTAGTCACCGCATGGCTCCCCGGTGTCCCCTTGGACCGGTTGTTTGGATGTCCCCTCCCAGCTTCTGCTTCTGAAGCTTTACCCTCTGGAGACCTTTCTCTTGTGGTCACTCCTCGTCCGGGCACCTGCTGTGAGTGCCTCCTTCCAGGCAGTTCAAGCCTTGACCTTGTGCAGGGCCCACTCTGGTCTGTGGAAAACGCTCTCTCCGTCCTCCAAGCTCTGGGTGAGCAGAGTCCTTGCACCGCCGCCCACTTCTCCCCTTGCCCTCAACTCATGTCAAGGTGTGTCTGGTCGCACTTTGGTTTTCAGAACGCTGCAGGCGGGGGTCGGGGCCCAGTCCTCGTCTGGGACCTCTAGACTCCGGGGTCTCACCGGGTTCCTCAGGCGGGTCCCTTACAGGCCCCTCATCCGGCTTCGGGAGGGGAGGAAGAACAGACAACCGGAAACCCTCTCTTCCGCTCTTCTTCCTCATCATTCTCCCTCACTTCCAGAGCCTTCAGGCGATGACAGGCTTGAGGGTCACAAACTTGGCTTGGGAGTGCCCCACCCCTGGGGGACGTCCCACGTCCATGGTGCAGCTCCCTTCCCTGAGCGTGGAGGCATGGTCGGCTTCCGGTCACCTCCTTGGGCCACCAGCAGAGGATCCAGCGACTGGGCCTCCAGAGAGTTCTCGGCCCTCCTTGCTGTTGTTCCACAGTTTCTTTAAAGCCCTCCCTGCCGGGGACCCGTGCCTTCTCCTTCCGGGCAGGACCGGCTTCCCCATGGGGAGTGCCAGGCTGAAGACTTTGAGACTTGCAAACTGCCTCACCAGGCCGTGGCTAGCTGTTGGGGGTGTCCCCCTTTCCTCTGGCCCCGAAGCTTCTAGGAGGGAGGGTGGACATGGGCTCAAACCCATGGGAAGGAAGACCAGGGCGGGAGGCCCATGGGTACCTCCCTTCCGGGGAGGTCTCTCTCCACCAGTGACGGAAGAGCCACTCGTGCTTCTCAACACGTAAAAGAACTTAGGGGCTGGGCGGACCCCCCGGTCCCGTCTATATGAGAGAAGGCATACTCCTCTTAAGAGCTGCGTTTTGACCCCAATACTGACTAAACAGAATAAAAAAAAAATAAAGTTCATTTTGTCTAGTTTGTAGTCAGTCAGGAGTTGAAGTGGGCCTGATGGTGGAGGGGAGGTGAGGGATGGGCCAGACAGAAGAGGAGCACGTCTCTCTGTACCCACCCACACGTGCCCACACACACACACACACACACACACACACACGTCCGCATGTCCACGCGTGTCCATGCACCCCACCTATACCTATAAATCATATTGTATAAGAAGAAGATATTATCTGAACCTTCACAAAACTTTCTCCCCGAGATCTGGAAACTACAGGTATTTTGGAGAACCCCTCTTTTTCTCATTTCCCAACACAAATTTAAGGTGAATAACACCTAGCTACCTGTTTGTTTGTTTTTTAAGATTTTATTTATTTATTTGAGAGAGAGTGTGTGTGTGTGTGTGCACACACACGTGAGGGGGAGGGGCAGAAGGGGAGGGAGAGAGAGAATCTCAAGCAGACTCCCCACTGAGCGCAGAGCCTGACGTGGGGCTCGATCCCGTAACCCTGATACCATGACCTGAGCGGAAACCAAGAGTCGGTCACTTAACTGACCGTTCCACAGAGGCGCCCCCCACCTGTTTGTAGCTGACTACACATGAGCTGTGGTACTCCTCATTTCTTAAATATAAAGCCATTCCCTCTTTTTGCCACTTTTAAAAAGTTTTGGGCTAAAGTCATAAACCAGAGATTTAATTTTTGCTTATTCTTACTGAGAAAGCCTCGTCACGCATCTGGGTTTCTGTCCCCAGTGCTGGCAGCAACGCAGTTGGGGCTAGAGCTAATGGATGCCACGGTCTGTGTTTGCTTTTGTTTTTGTTTTGTTTGGGAGAGGAATTAGCGATGCTGGATTCCCGTCCATCAACCAGCTGCGACCTGGGTGTCTTGGTTTTGCTGCCCTGTATCGCATCTCCAATCGGTCATCCACTTCTAACACCCGAAGATGCTGGGTCCCTGCCTGGCCCTCAGTTGGGCAGAGCTGCCCTCATTTTCAGGCAATCTGTATGCTCTTGCTGTCTTCCACCTTCCTTTTAGAGCAATGAACTATTTGTTGCTTGACCACTTGTGATCGCGAGGATGTGTGGGGAGAGGGGGAAGCTAAGGCCATTCACTGTGTTGAACGTGATAAGCTTTGTTAAAGGGTTTGGGAAAGGAAGTTAGATGCTGTCTACATTTAGATGGCTTATGGATCCAAACCCTCGTTTTATTAGATTTTTTGTTGATTTAAGTTCTAAAATTCATCCAGTCTAATGTCTGGGAAAAAATACTTTAAAATCAGTTACATTAACACAGTTTGAATTTATTTTCTCCTTATAGGAAATCATGCCACTATTTATAGAGCTTTTGGCCTTACTCAGTGGGGAATGTATGCCATCCAACACATCAACAAAACTTACACTAGAACCTTTCACCAGCTTCGGTTTCAATCTAATGAACATATTATGTATTACATGGAAACCATATACTCAGTGTATCACAACCTCTAAAATATTTGAATAAACAAATAAAAAGTCCTTGTAAATAGGAAGTTGACTTATTGAGAGGATTTTATTATAAAAGTGCATATTACAAACACGTTTCCTTTAATACCACTTTAATTTATATTTTTTAAGATTTTATTTATTTATTTGCCAGACAGAGATCACAAGCAGGCAGAGGGGTTGGGGGAAGCAGGCTCCCCACCAAGCAGAGAGCCCGATGTGGGGCTCGATCCCAGGACCCTGGGATCGTGACCGGCTTTAACCCTCTAAGCCTCCAGTCCTTAAAAATAAGGTGCCCCCACCTTATTTTTAAATTATTTTTTATTTTTCATTATGTTCGGTTTAGCCAACATAGAGTGCATCATAAGATTTTGTTGTAGTGTTCAACCATTCATTAGTTGTGTGTAATACCCAGTGCTCATCCCAACACGTGCCTGCCTTAATACCCATTAAAAAACCCTAATATTAACAATTATTCTGCTTTGTATCCTTTGTGATGTGTGGCAATAAGGGTATAGGGTTAGGACAGAATAAGAAGCCTCAAAGATCTGAATTCTGTAGCTGGACCATGAGTATTCTGGAGGTACTTATTCTGCAAAGAGCGATCGTCTGTGCAGTGTGTGTCTATAAATCATATTTCAAATTCTGCACCAAATGAACTTATCAGCAGCCTTTGCTCATGGCGTTTGTTGCCTCTGACGGATCTATCCTCCAGCTGGTGCTGATTTCGCCCCGCACTGTGGGGAGATCATTAATCTTGTATGTTCTCTTACTCTATGGGTTTTTTTTTTCTTTGCTGAGATTTTAAAACAGATTGTGCCTGTTCCCACCGACCTTTGAGAGATTTGTCATGTGTCCTTCTTTAAACAGGCTGTGAAAGAACCGATTCCTTGAGTCCAGCTGGGGTCAGAGGCAGTCATTCTGTGACCGGGGTCGGCCGCCTTGATGTCTGTCATCCTCCCCTGTGTCAGAATCAGGGGGAGGGCACTGCCACCAGAAGCATTTATTAGTAAGCATCTGAAGAGAGGCTCTGGAACCATCCCGATTAGTGGTTCTTCTTCAGGTCTGGGGAAGCCGCTTCATCTTGCCTCCCGAGCTGCGTGGATAAGGACCTGGGGAGGCCACCGGCTTAACCAAACGAGAAGGGGACTCCTGAATGCCCAGCTGCCTCTGGAGACCTCTGGAGTTGAACCTGGTCATGGGCAGTGTTCTCTTGGCTGGCCGTGGGCAGTGGGGGGGGGAGGAAGGATTGTGTTTGCATAAGCAGCAGAGGGAGGGGCCTTAGAACACTCTAGCAAGACAGGTGTCAGGAGAGATATCAGGATGTGCTGGATGAAAGAATGGGTGTGGACCACCCGCTGGAGACTCCGTAAGCGCTTCCTTCCTGACTGGTTATGTGTTGGTTTCATTTTGAATTATTTAAACAGCCTGTTTTATATAGAGTTACCATTTGCTGCCGTAAAAAAGACTGTTGCTTTCGTGTAATTACTTACAAGGGGCAAGGACACAACATTTCTTGAATGTTTACACATTCAAGTTTTTCTTACCCCACTTTAAAGCTCTTTGTAGGATTAAAAGCAAGCGATGACAAGCCTGCGGAGAAAAACGGTCCACATTCCCATCGGGACTCAGTCCCCTACCAGATCTCGTCCCTGTCCCATTTACCCAGGGCCTGAGAATGGGAGGTGACCCCCTGGGTACCCACTCTGTGAGCCACATTAAACTCTCCTGCTCACGTCTGGTACAGGCACTAAATGAAAACACCGCCTTTCCACCCTTAGAAATTCATGCTGATCCTGCCTCCTGGCCTCCTTCCTGACACCTTAGTTGGACTCTTGCAATCACAGACATCGCTCCTTTGGGGATTTCCATCCTTTCTTCTTCTCGTGGGTCTGATGCAAAGCTCTGTGTGTCTCTGGCTGTGAACATGGCTTCTCCTACAGCAATGTTGGCTCTTCACGGGGTCCACCTGCAGGGTGTCTGAGCACACGCCATTCTCTCGATCTTTGGTCTCAAGACCTTTCCAGTGCTGTCCCCTCCAGCACTGATCGCACCTGGCGCAGCCCAATGCTTTGGGAGGAGGCAAAAGGCCCTACTACGAAGGTGATTGAAGATAAAATGTTCATGATGAAAAACATATTGATAATACATCGGAAAGAATCCAGTTATAATACACGTACAGCACTTGTTTACTATTGATTTCTATACACTTTACAAAATACCGTGGTTGGGGCACCCAGGTGGCTCAGTGAGTTGAGTGTCTGATTCTTGATTTCAGCTCAGGTCATGATCTCAGGGTCATGAGGTTGAGCCCCCCGTTGGGCACTGAGTTCAGCGGAAGTAGGCTTGAGATTCTCTCTCTCTCTCCCTGTACCTTTCCCCCTGCTCACACATGCTCTCCCTTTCTACAATAAGTAAATAAAATCTTTAAAAACATCGTTGTTGCCATCGTTGTTGCCATTTTATTATTGTCATAAAGACAATAATAAAAATAGGTGGTTGCGGGGTTTACCTGGGTTTATTTGTTTGTGTTTTAACTGTAGTAGGAATCGCTGCCTGCGTAAGGCTGAGAAGCAGAGATTGGGTTCTCATCACGACCTCTGAGGTACCAGGGGAGCATTTGACTACATGCAGAGGTGATGACTTTTCTGAGCTGTTTGGGGCCTGGAGGGATTAGGGACTGGAGCTATGGAGACTAACAAGGCACGCAGAGAGTTTTGACTCACAGACCGTGTATTTCAGTGGGAGAACAAAAGAGTAAAGAAATACATACACACAGAAATGAAAAAGTCGCAGGTGGTCTACCACAGGGGACATCTCTGAGCCCTTGAAGGGGAGCTGCTTGGATTCCTTCACCTCTAACTCTCCCCCTTCTAGAACCTGCCCTGCGATCAGCCCTCTCCCTGTGAGCATCTCTCCCTACTGCGCACGCCTGCCGGCCGCAGTCAGGCCCCCGTCCGCTCAAGCTCCCCATGCGGCTGTCCCCAAGGTTCCTTGGGCCTCGTTTTCCTCATCTGTAGAATGGCTGTTTTAGACTCTGTCTTCAAGAGCGTTTCTACTTAACGATGTTGAGGCAATAAGTAAATGAGGTGGGATGGGGCAAAGGTGAAATTATTTTCCCCCCTTCTATGCCTAGAAAGATGTGTTGCGAGTGTTCTTTTGGGTGGCTGTTTTTAAGTTCCTTGAAGTCACAGACCGCATATCCCCTCATCCCACTTCATTTATTTATTTATTTGAGAGAGAGAGAGAGAGAGTGTGTGTGTGTGCAAGTTGGGGAGGGGTGGAGGAGAGGGAGAGAGAGAATCCCAAGCAGACTTCCTGCTGAGTGCATAGCCCAACTCGGGCTTGATCTCAGGACCCTGAGATCATGACCTGAGTCTAAATCAAGAATCACACGCTCAACTGGCTGAGCCATACAGGTGCCCCTCCCCCATTAAAAAAATAGTACGTAAAGTGGGATGAGAGCCCAGAGTATACCTAACTAGGACCTGCTTAACTAACTAATTAGTGTAGGTATGCATGTTATGTTCTTTCTGTCACTCTCATCTCCACCACAGCCACGGCTCCGTATCTGTGCAGTCGAGCTCGCTGGGTGCCGGCAGCTGGGCTGCACGGTTTCCTCCCTCACCTCCCTGAGTCCTTGCTGTGACCCCGCCATGGAGACCAAGTTCTCATTCCAGGGCAACACAATGTAGACGGAAGGAGCTAGGTGGCTGAGCTAGTCAGATCCAAGTGTGGACATCTCAGGTGCTCTTTGGGTACCGCATATTGTACTTGATTTTGATTTCAGCCAAAAAGGTGTGTGTTCAATCAAACACCCACCCAAACTGAATTTGTGGAAGCATCAGGAAGATGAGCATGGCTTGTGGTCCCCAGCTGCTGCCTTGTAAGGAGAGGCCGTCGGTGCTGAGAGTGGTGATGGGCACTCAGGGTTGGGTTCAGGCTTTACCTCTGAGCTTCTCTGCCACTCGCTGAACCACAGCCCCTGCCTCTCCAAGGAAGCACAGATCTGAGGTCTGGGACGGACTCCTCCTTGGGTGGCCCACCCTAGTGACAGCTGCTGCTCCTGTGTTCTCCAGGATCCCACCTACTCTGTGTCTTTTGTCTCCTTCTTGAACAAGGCCCTGTCTCAAGGGCTTCTCAAGGTCAGCACTAGTGACCTTTGGGGACAGATCATTCCATGCTGTGGGGGGCTTTCCTGTGAACCATCCATAGGCTGCCCAGCATCCCGGCCTCAACCTGCCCTCTACCAGCAGCATCTTCTCTGTGGTGACAACAGAATGTGTCTCCAGGCATCATAAGTCATCCCAAGGGAGGCAGAGTCTCTACCTGGGAACTGCTGCCTGATCCCAAGTCTCCTCTTCACGTCTTGTCTGAGCTATCTCCATTTTCTCTCTCTTCACAGCACCATGAACTCCCGACTGGTATGTTTATTGTATGTGTATCCGTCGACCTTCTCTCCCTCTCTGGCTAGAATGGAAAGCCCAAAAGGGTGTGGGTTCTGTTGGGTCCCTGCTGTAACTCCAGCTCCTGGAATGGTGTCCGATGCCCTGTAGCCACTTAGCAAATATAAAGGATGCGTGCCTGTGAGGAGACAAGGCTGGAGAAGGCAGGAGAGGCATACAAGACTCAGAACGGAGAAGGAGGAGATGTAGAGAGAGCAGGAGGGAAGGGCCCAAGGAGCCAAGAGGCTGGAGACCCTGCTTGAGGGAAAAGGGCAGGTGATGAGAGACTGATGGACCCACCCACCGGGCATGTGGACCAGGGAGATATCCTTGGCCCTCGGGCTGAGTTCCATCCAGCAGCAGGCAGCAGAGTCCCCTCTTCACCAAAGCTTCTGCAATGTGTCTCTCCATATACTGTGCAATGAGGTGTTTCTTTGAGAGAACAAAGCAAATTTTCCATCCTGCCCCTTGGTTGGCATGTGTTGAAGACAGACCTCCAAGAGCACTCAACCAAAAATGGGGGACCCAGATAAATGCATTTATCCACAAGGAATCTGCAGCCCATCAATGCCAGGGACACGAAGCTGGGCTCAGTCCTCCACATTGATCTTCTCTCGGGTTTTCTCTCTCCCCAAGGAAGCACGAGGACCTCGAGAGGCCAGGAGCAGAGGTGACCCTAATTACATGGGCACAAGGAATGACATGAAGCCCTCATGAACAGAAACCACCAGCTCATTCACAGCTATTTTTGAGAAAATAATTATTTTGATTTTGCTCAACTGGTTCATTTATTTAAGTTGAATGAGACGAGGAGGGGTGTGAAAGTATTTGTTGAAGGGTTGAGTTCCATGAAGTTGCGGGGGGTTGATACTCGGACTCAAAGAGGAAAAGTGCATTGTCTTAGGGAAGCTTTGAGCAGTTGCGCATCAGTGTTTGCTGACCGCTGAAATGGAAAGGGCTTTGTGCACCTGGGGAATGGACTCTGCCCTGGTTACTAATGATTCCTTTTCTAGGACCATCAGCCCATCCTTCCCCTGTCCTCCAGAGGGTGCCGCTGTCCTAACTGCCCCAGCCTTCCCCAGTGTCTCCAGCAGACA
Organism: Taxidea taxus jeffersonii; assembly: GCA_003697995.1. Lineage (NCBI taxonomy): Eukaryota > Metazoa > Chordata > Mammalia > Carnivora > Mustelidae > Taxidea > Taxidea taxus. Next base: position 17,362 of record ML093464.1, on the reverse strand, counting down.
CCCTCTATGTGAACTGGAGATTTTCCTGGGGGCGAAGAAGCTTCTGTCTCTATGGCTTGTCCAAAATAGCTTTCTTAAGTGTGGACACAGGTTAGGGATGCAGGACATTGGGAAGATAAGGTAGGGTACCATGAAACTGTGTCAGTCCTCTGTCACATGAAAACATGCCTCCCAACTCTCAAAGTGCTCGCCTATTCCAGTGGCCTTTGATGATATTGTCTTGTTCCAACTGAGAAATAGGTCTTTTGAGCAACTACAGATCAAAAATGGATGTCTTGGGGCGCCTGGGTGGCTCAGTGAGTTAGGCGTCTGCCCTCCGCTCGAGTCATAATCTCAGGGTCCTGAGATCAAGCCCTGTGTTGGGCTCCCTGCTCTGCAGGGAGTCTGCTTCTCTCTTTGCCTCTGCTTCTCCCTCCCGCTCCCCCCACCACACTCTTCCTCACTCTGCTCTCTCTCTCTAATAAATAAATAAATAAAATCTTAAAAAAAATTGGATGTCTTATGTTCCAAAAGGACAAAAAAAACAAACAATGAAATAAAATGCCCCACCGTTCTGTGGAGGGCTATTTTCTTTCGTGAAGTATGACTTCAGTAACTGGTGCCCTGCGTCCATGAGCAAAAGCATGAGAAAGAAAATAAAAGGTCATTTATCCTTTCTCATCTTTTCCAGGGGGCATGTCCCCTCCACGTCAGTCTTCCCTCTACGGCTCTGAACCATGACTCTAAGTTATAAGTTCCATAGAAGCTATGTATCTTAAACATTTTTTGCCCTGAAAATTCCATCAAATAATCAGGAAGTGATTTAAGTCTAGGATTTATAGCATTTTATGGAGAGCCTGAAACCCAAGCTCTGCCACTAAGCCATCTACCTGTCAAAACTTTCTGAACCTCTGTTATACTAAAATGAGTGTGAATGACTATATCATTATTATTTTTTAAGATTTTAATGAATTAATAATTAAGAAAGCACAAGCGGGGAGAAGGGCAGAGGGAAAGAGAGAATCTCAAGCAGACTTCCCGCTGAGTGTGGCGCCCGGTACGGGGCTCCATCTCCCGACCCTGAGATCATGACCTGAGCTGAAACCAAGAGTTAGACACTCGACCCACTGAGCCACCCAGGCATCTCCATCTGTATGATCATTTGACGGTTGTGGCAGTGGTTGGGGGGTTGGGGCTAGATAGGATACTGTGAATACTATGGATTACGGTACCCAGGAAGTGCTCAGTAAGTGGTATCGAGGATTGAAATAATTATCGTGCTTCCGCGTTGGATGCGTGTTTTTTCCATCGAGCACCTGCTGTCTTGTGAGGCCAGCTGGCCGCCTGTGTGACTCTGGGAAGTAACTGCAGGTTGAGTGGCTGAGCTGTTCATAACTGGGTCCACTCCGGGAAAAGGGCACGTCAGTTTGGAGCTGGTACATCAGATGCCCACCTTCTGCCTTGCAGTAAAAAATATGTTTTGAGATTTTCCTATGTGTGCTAGACATCAAGGGGCGAGGCATAGAGAGACACGGTCCACTTCTGCAGGTGGTGATTTTGTGGGTCCTGAGTTCTGAAATTTAGTTAATGCCGACTGAGTGAGATGTGACTCTGAGTTCTAGGATGTTTTAACAATGGGGCGACTGCTATAGGTTCAGGGCAATAGGAATATAATTTATTATTCCCCTTTTGCTCCCTTCTACCAAAGAATTTTGTTGTTCCCAAATTGAACTCTTGTCCCATTAGGCTGGACTACTGGTTCTGTGCGAGGAAGGAAAGAAGATTCTCAACAGAGTAGAAGTACTCTTTCAGCCTGGTGATATTTAATATAAAAAAAAATTAAGAAGTTCCTTCTGGCTGGGGGCTAACTGACTCACTTGACAATGACTGGTTTGTGTGTCCCCTTTGCCCCTGGAGATGCTTGAATCAGCTCAGCTCCCAGCAAGATGTCTTGCACTCAGCTGCCCTCTATTGGCTGGAATATGAATTGTTCTCATGCCTTCCCTGAGGATCTAAGCAAAATGACCCGTGTCCACAAATATTCATCAGGTGCATTTTGTACTTCTGGGCCAAAATAATGGTCTGTGTGGATTTCAGATTAACACATTTTTATTAAATGCACCCTCTACTCTTTACCTTATACCCTATGTTGCCTGACTTCACTTCTCCACACTTACCATCGTACCTATCTATATCCATTTGTTTGTTTGCCTTTCGTCTGTCTCCCTGATTCGAAGGCAAGCTTCATGAGACCGGAGACTCATTCATGTTCTCATCTAATGTTTACAGACCACCTACTACGTGCCAGGCTCTCTCCTACGCCCAGAAAACTTTTATTTAGGAACGTGGAGGCTTATTAGACAAGCCCTAGCCTGCGTCAGGCCATCCACAAGAAGCACCCAGTACATACCAGTCACTGTGCTGGTTATTACTGTGTGCCAGGTCCAGGGTGCGAACATAAAGCTGAACAGTCTGTGGGCCCCACTCTCAAGGACTGAGGAGTCCGGCTGTTGTGAGTGTGACTAGTGTTTTACTAGAATTGTTTCCACTTGTGCAAAGGTGTGTGTCACTGGTGTGCCCAGTTCAGTCTGACCAGACTTGTATGAATAAAGACGGTTACCTCCCCTGCTCAGATGATTCATTTCTGTTGGTTCATAGGCCTGGTTGCTTTGTGTTTTTTTTTGTTTTGCTTTGTTTTTGTTTTTGTTTTTTAACTGGAAGAAGGAGGGAAAGGCTTTGGCTTGGGCCCCTGGATACTGAAGAGAAAGGCAGGAGCACGGAGGGGACCACATGGTGCCCTTCTCCCACCTGGGCCGGGAGGCTGGATCTCCAGGTGGGGAGAGAACAGCAGAAGGTGAAAGGAAAGGGCTCTGTGGACTTGGGGTGCACACTGTGTGTGTCATGGCTCCCGGACTGGAACAAGGCACAGAGTGGAAGGAGAGCCATTTCCCTGTGCTCTTCCACAGGCCAGAGAAGCCCAGTGAAGCAGGGGGACCCGGAATGAATGAGTTTTCACAAGGGCATCTGCTGGGCTGAAGCGGGGTGTTTTCCTCAAGGGGGACCTGGGCTATCATTTCTCTATGTGAAGACCGAGACCAGAGTTCAACCATGGAGGTGTTGCTGAGTGCTTTGGGGGCCCACATGAACAACGGGGGTCATTGAAGGGTGAATTTAGGACCCAGGTCAGCAGGTTAACAAGCCACTAAAACTCAGGTATTTTTGGTAATTATTTTGTCTCACAGGCTGGGGAGGCCGGGGCCATTTCTGTTCTAAGAAGACAGCAGAGTGTTAGGAATCTGTGAGAGGGGCAGGGTAGACGGGGGCAGGGAAATCTGCAGTAAGAGGGACCTTGTGAACTGAGCTTTGAAGGATGAGTAGGAGTGTGTTAGGCTGACATGGGTCAGTGAGCATTTCGGACGGAGAGCATTCTCTTTTGAGCTTCTCCCTACCACCTTCTGATCTTTTTCTCAACTTCCAGCATCAACCCAAGACTGTGTTGTGCCTTCTAGATACACAGAGCAGCACAGGGTAACTTTGGGGTTTCTCTCCAACCCAGTCTTCTCAAGGGCATGCCCCAGAATTCCAGTGTAGACCGCTGAACCCATGATTCCCTACTTGGCCCCAGATGGAGCTTGGAATTGGCCTCAAATGCTAGATCAGGAAACAGGAAACCTTCTCTGTCCTTGTCTACACTCATATTATGTATTTCTATATGCACATACAAGGGAGAGTGATTCCTTTTTTTTTTTTTTAATAGGATTTAAAAAAAAATCATCTCTACACCCAACGTGGGGCTTGAACTTACAACCTGGAGATCAAGAATCGCACGCTCCATTGACTGAGCCAGCCTGGCACCCTCAGGGGAAGAGTGATTCTTACTACATGCACACAGGCTCTGCTTGAAGGCCCCTGGTCCTCCATCCTGCTTGCTGGCACAGTGGCTCGGCTGCTGGGTGTGGAGATAGGGGGAGAGAGGACAGCTGGATTCCCAAGCAGCAGCAGGGGAGGGCCGGTGAATGAAGGGCATTGAAATGAACTTTAAGGACCCCCCACCCCCTCCCCCGACCACCTGGCCAGGCTTGGGATGGCTCTCCTGGGGAACCTTCCCGGGCAAGGGGGTAGCGTGATGGCTTCCCACCCAATTGATCTGTCTGATGGTTAACAGGTGGGTGTTGGTGGTGACTTTTGCCTCAGGGTGTCAGGAATCTAATGGACCAGGCAGTGTGAAGCATCAGGCTCAGGAACTTGAGCCCTTCCCCTGCCTCAAACACACTCGGCCTTCAGTTCACCCGTGCTCTGGGCAGATGGACACCAAGCTGTTCCCTAGCAGGACTCTGGCTCCACCCACACCACTCTGGGAGTGCATCTTTCCTATTCGTAGCTGCAAAGGGCAGCCGTCCTCACATAGATCCCCGAGGGTTTGGCAAGCATCTGCAAAGATTAGAAGATGTTCTCTTTCCTGTCAATCCGAAAAGACTCTGTTTTGCTGAAGCCAAACCACTGTCTCTGCATTCACTCTGCTGGTCAGGCTCTGCCATGCAGTTAAAAAGATATAACCATTTCCTGTTCCGTTAGCTTCCGTCCTGCTGTCGCTGCACCTGTTCGGGGCCCCCCGGGGGTGTGCCGTCCTGGTACCCACAATCCTGCAGACGTGAGCTATGGATTACGCTAGTGTGCCCCACCTTGGGTTCACAGACATTTTCCTGCTGTGCGGAGGGATCAGAGAGAGCTGCGGTGATGTGGAAGGTGAATGTGGGCTCAGTAAGCTTGCCAAGAATCGGGCAGTCCGTGAAGATTAATTACGGCCTCTGCCTTTTGAGCGCTCCGTCGTTTGGCAAACATCTCTGTTGCTCCAAGAAGTCAATGCAAATAATTAAAGCCAACCTGTCCTCTGTTAGGGGGATGCTCCGGCAGGTGTCCTGCTCCCCACCACACAGGACACACTTCACTGAGCCAGCCCAGGAAACAGCCAAGGACAAAAGGAGAAGGTGATGGTGGGACCAGGGGCGGGGACTCGCGAGTGGGGAAAGAGGGTCACTCCTGTCCCAGCTGGGGCACACACACGGTCCTGCTCCTGCCAGAACACCAGCAGAGTCTCGTATGTGTCTTTATTACTTGGCAGGGTGAATTCAGTGGGAGAAATACAAACCCTGCTGCCTTGAATTCAAATTGATTTCTCTCTGCTGTGCTACTATTTAATTAACTCGAAGGCAGACTCCAGTACTCGGAGAAGTGAAAGATGAGTGTTTGGGGGAGGGGTTGTGGGTAGTAGGATTCGAACCACTGGAAGCCAGCCAATATCCATGATGGCGTATCTGGGGCTGGCGGATAGGATGGGATAGCTTTTTGTGTTTTTTGTTTTGTTTTGTTTTGTTTTAGTAAAATGGGAATTTTTGCCCACATGGGCTATTTTTTATTTTTTAAATGCTAGGAAAAAATGGTCGAAACGTGATTGTTAGCTTCTGACCCTAGCGCCCAGAATCTTGCTTGACTCACACATTCTGGATGAAAATGAGTTCAGTGGCTCAAGTACAGCATACGTGTCTTTCATTCATTCTTCTTGGAGCACCCAGCCTGTGCCAGCCACATCCGATGAGATGAAAATCCTGAGATGAATAAGCCAGAGTTTCTGCCTTGAAGGAGCTGTCCAGAGAAAAAGAATGCAAATGTACATGTCCATAAGTTTATTACAAATTTTACAGATACAAAGGATATATAGCACACAATTTACCAATAATTACAAAATATAAAGCACTCTTTAAAATTTTTTTAATTCCAATACAGGTAACATGCAGTGCTACATTAGTTTCAGGTGGACGATAGAGTGATTTAACAATTCTGTACATTACTTAGCGCTCATCCTGGTAAATGTACTCTTAATCCCCTTCACCTGTTTCACCCATCCCCCCACCCACCTCCCCTCTGGGAACCAACATTTTGTTCTCTATAGTTAAGAGTGTTTTTACCATTTGTTTCTTTCTTTTATTTGTTTCTTAAATTTCACGTATGAGCGAACTCAAGTGGTATTGGTCTATCTCTGACTTACTTCACTTAGCATTATACCCTCTGGATCTATCCATGTTGTGGCAAATGTCAAGATTGCATTCTTTTTAATGGCTGAGTAATATAGTCCGTAGTGTGTGTGTGTGTGTGTGTGTGTGTGTGTGTGTGTGTGTGTATAAAAGATAGATCACATCTTCCTTATCCATTCACTTGTCAACGGACACCTATCGTTGGGCTGCTTCCAGAATGTGGCCATTGTAAACAACGCTGCCATAAACAGAGGTGTGTGTATCTTTTCAAATTAGTGTTTTTGTATTCTTTGGATAAATACCCAGTAGTAAAATTACTGGATCATGTGGTAATTCTATCTTCAACATTTTCAAGAACCTCCATACTGTTTTCCACATGGTTGCACCAGTTGGCATTCCCACCAACAGGGCATGAGTGTGCCTTTTTCTCCACATCTTCACCAGCACTTGTTGTTTCTGGAGTTTTGGATCCTAGCCATTTGGAGAGGTGTGAGGTGGTATCTCACTATAGTTTTGATTTGCATTTCCCTGGTGATGAGTGAGGATGAGCACCTTTTCATGTATCTGTTGGCCATCTGTATGCCTTCTTTGGAGAAATGTCTGTTCATGTCTTCTGCCCACTCTTAACTGGATTATTTGTTTTTTGGGTATTGAGTTATATAATTTCTTTATATATTTTGGATACTAACCCCTTATTGGGTATGAAATTGCAAATATCTTCTCCCATTCAGTGGGTTGTCTTTTAGTTTTGTTGATTGTTTTCTTTGCTGCGCAGAGCTTTTTATTCTGGTGTAGTCCCCATAGTTTGTCTTTGCTTTTGTTTTGGTTGCGTCAGGAGACATATGTAGAAAACTGTTATTATGGCTGATGTCAGAGACATTACTGCCTGCACTCTCTTCTAGGATTTCTAGGAGCACTGCATTAGGAGCGAGTATTCTTACCTTTACTTTTAGGATGATTTAGGCATAAGCTTATATAATCTACTTTTTAATAATGCCCGTATTTGGGGCGCCTGGGTGGCTCAGTAGGTTAAAGCCTCTGCCTTCGGCTCAGGTCATGATCTCAGGGTCCTGGGATCGAGCCCCGCATCGGGCTCTCTGCTCGGCGGGGAGCCTGCTTCCTCCTCTCTCTCTTCCTGCTTCTCTGCCTACTTGTGATCTCTGTCTGTCAAATAAATAAATAAAATCTTAAAAAAAAATAATGCCCGTATTTAACAACTGGCTTGCAAAAACCCTGAAAATGTTAACAACTGTCCCCCCCCCCGGATTTTATTTATTTATTTGACAGCGGGGGGGGGGGCAGAGAGAGAGGGAGAAGCAGACTCCTTGCTGAGCAGGGAGCCAGATGTGGGACTCAGTCACAGGACCCCAGGATCAAGACCTCAGCGAAAGGCAGATGCTTAGCCAACTGACCTTTTTTTTTTTTTTTAAGATTTTTATTTATTTGACAGAGAGAGAGAGAGATCACAGGTAGGTAGAGAGATAGGCAGGTGGGGGAGGGGAGGAAGCAAGCTCCCTTTTGAGCAGAGAGCCCAATGCAGGGCTCAGTCCCAGGCCCCTGAGATCATGATCCGAGCCAAAGGCAGAGGCTTAACCCACTGAGCCACCCAGGCGCCCCCAACAACTGGTTCTTAAGAGCAGGTACAGATCAGTCCCAGCACACCCCTGCCCTGTATCCCTCCCCTTTAGGTGGGAAAGATTAGTTTCTTCTCCTAAATGCTGTGACACTTGGCTGCTAAAGTGGAACGTAGAAACAGGTGCTCAGGGGCGCCTGGGTGGCTCAGTGGGTTAAGCCTCTGCCTTCAGCTCAGGTCATGATCCCAGGGTCCTAGGATCGAGCCCCGAATCGGGCTCTCTGCTCAGCGGGGAGCCTGCTTCCTCCTCTCTCTCTGCCTCCTCTCTGCCTACTTGTGATCTCTGTCTGTCAAATAAATAAATAAAATCTTAAAAAAAAAAAAGAAACAGGTGCTCAGGACATTTTATACTGAATGAATGAAGACATTTGGAAGAATAGCTATTTGCTATAATCAGTGTACCCTTGTTTTTTTGGTGCGTGTGTGTGTGTGTGTTTTACAAGATCATACAATCAGATGTAGAATAAGTATATTTGAACTAGCAAATACCATACCTATACAATCAGTCCTGTTTCTCCGCTGCAGTGTGATTTTCGACCTTTCCTCTGACGGCGCACCTTGCATTGTGAAGCCAGGCCCCCAACATGCGACCCTATCTTGCTCCGTTTGGAAAATAGCCCATAATAAAGTTAATTAAAAAAACAAACAAACAAAAAAACCCAGCATGTTCCTTAATGCCCCAAATGGAATGTCTTCTCAGATGAGCACTTGCTAATTGGCTAGCAGGGGTCTTGTCTCAGTGGGTTTGTCTACCAGCGGCCGCAGGTGGTTTCTACAGGCAGACACTCCTCGTCCTCCCTGCAATTAACGAGGGGCGGGGTCTTCCCGTTCTTGCGTTGATTCACAAAAGCTGAAGGACAGAGCCCTCACGTCCGCTCCCGTCTGAGATGGTCTTCTGCTGGGAGTGATCTGTTTGGGGGTTCAGGGAAGCAGGGACAGAGGCAAGGGTAAGCAAGGGATTGGAGTCGCAGCTCTGCAAACACAGAAGGCAGACATCCACACCATGGCGGGGGACTCCGAGTGTGGGACTGCTCCTGTGGCCTTCATCCCTCCTTATTCATCCTCATTCACCCCCATGGCTAATGAGTAAGTACCAAGAGCCTGCCTGGAATCTGAGCAGGGTGAATTTTCCAAAGAGTTAAAACCCTTCATTGACTTTCTTACAGAAGAAAAGCACATTCATTGCAGAAGACAAGAGTGAAAGGCAGATTAGTGGAAATGAGAGAAAAATATCCCTAATTCACCCTGTCCAAGATATCCACTGTCGTGTTCCAGGCTCTTTGGTGTGTACAGAACCTGTGGCTGCAAAATTGGGATCATATGTAATAGAATGCTGTTTTATTTCGAATCGTATAGTGACGAAACAGCTTTCATTTTAACAAGGCCTTTGCGCTGGTCCTGGGAGGGGGACACAAAGTCCCGTTAGACTCCTTGGAATGGAGGGAAATAAATTCTTCCACATGGAAATCCAGGGCTAGATAGAAGAAACCAAATGACTGGTGCCATTCCGTCTGTCTGGAATGTTCCTTTATACCTGGGACAAGGGAATCTGAGACTTGGGAATCTTGTCACTGTTTTGTTATTTTTTTTTTCCTTTCTTTTGGTCTCCTTTGATTTAGAATCCTTAATTTTGGAAATTGGACTACTCTAATAAATTCGTATTTCTGTGATTATTTCCTTTACTTGACTCAGTCAGTGGTAAAAATATTTTTTTAAATGTGAACATAAGTTACCTTTTTGGGAGGAAATGAAGAAAAGAACTTCAGTGTACTTTGTGTCTAAAATAGAGGAAATGGGTGCCTGGGGAGCGCAGCCGGTTAAGCATCTGGCTCGGGTCATGATCTCGAGGTCCTGGGATTGAGCCCCACAGCAGCCTCCCTGCTTCTCCGTCTCTTCCCCGCTCATGTTCTCTCTTGCTATCTCTATTTATCTCAAATAAAGGAATAAAATCCTAAAGGAAAAAAAAAAGAAAAAAAATACAGGAAGCAAAAATAAAATAGAATAACATAAAATAAAAGAAGCAGCACTTTGCTGGGACCCTGACAGGTGGAGCCGTGATTAGGCTCTTACACGCAAACCACTCCCCGCTCTGGCATTGGAGGTTTACAGTAAGTCGTCTTCTGTCGCTGAGCAAGGCCCCCCACTCCCCCCCGCCCCACCCCAGATGCTAGGATCTGGCTCTGGTAAATGTGGTAAAAGGAGGGTGCAGCTTTAGGTGGTGGGAAGGAGTGGGCAACCTGGAGAGAGCAGATGGATGGAACCGGCATCTGGAGGGGGTTGCACCCCCCACCTCTGTTCTTTTCTGTTCTTTTATCTGGGGGGGTCACACCCCACACACACCAGGGGCTTAAGCCCCGACTGCTCTCTCTGCTGAGCTCCAGACTCTCCCGGCCAACTTCTTACCAGACAGATCTACAGATGGCCTGCCTTCCCTCTTCACACTCCGTGTCTAACCCTAAGCAACTAGAGGTGATATCCTCCCCCATTCTTGCTCCTCTCCCTGCATTCTTGGGAACGGTGGCTCCACCCCTGCAGCCGGTTAGGTCTGTCCCCTGACTATCCCTATTGTCTCCCCCATCCAGCCCACACCACCACTGGCTCGCTCCAGGCCCTCCTAACTGCTCCCCTGCAAGGCCACTGTACCCTCCTTTGCCATCCGTGTCCTGGCCCCCTGCCCTCCCCCCTGCAACTAGCACCATTACTGTGATCTCACTGCAGCCTTGCTCTTGCTCTTGGACTCTGTGGACCAGCAGCACCAGCATCACCTGGGAGCTTGTTAGAAATACCGAATCTAGGGGTACCTGGGGGGCTCAGGTGGCGAAGTGCCTGACTCTTGATTTTGGCTCAGATCGTGATCTCAGGGTCATGGCATCAAGCCCCACGTTGGGCTCTGCTCTGGGTGTGGAGCCTGCTGAAGATTCTGTCTCCCTCTACCCCTCCCCCTGCTCCTGCACATGCACATACTTTCTCTCTCTCTCTTAAAAAAAAAAAAAAGAAAGAAAAGATATGCAGAATCTCAGGACCCATATTTTCTATTAGTAAGGATCCAGTCTGTAGACAGAAAGCACCATTAATTTGAGTAATTTCCATTAATTTGAAATCTTACTGTAATACATGAGTGAAAGGACAGATAAAGTGTATGCATCCACACAGTGGAAACTAACTTAGGGAAAAATGCGTGAATGGCAAAGGCATTAGGATGAGTGAAAGACTCAAGTCTCAGAAGGTTGCTATAGTACGATCCCATTTTTGTAACATTCAAGAAAAGACAAAACTCTAAGGGCAAAGTTCAGTGATTGCCAAGGGCTGGAAGGAGGGGGAGATTTGACTACAAAGGCACAGCGTGAGGGAACTTTTTGAGGTGCTGGACGTGCTCTGTGTCCTGATTGCCATGGCGGGTACACCTGTCCATAAGTGTCTCAGCACTCAGAGAACTGTGTACCAAAGAGAGCCACGTGGACCGTATGTAAATTATAAAATCAAATGAACAATGTCAACAAGGATTTGTAAACCATTGAATGAGATGGAAAGCCATGAGTTCATATTGACATAAGGAAGTCGATAGAACGTATCTTTCCCCCAACACTTACTGTTGAAGATGAAGAGAGGAAGATGAACTTCATGGTGAAGAAGCCAGGCTGACTGGCTGTCATGGAAGGGTTAGCGTTAATACCATCGGCAGGTTTGCTGCCTTACTGAAGAACACGTGAAGAACACGGCAGGGCCCGCTCTGCGGACGTGTGAGCTGTGCAGCACACTTGGCCGAACGCTCTGCCGTCACCATCTTGAAATTCTTAATATTCCTAAGCAAAGGGTCTGCATTTTCATTTCTTTTCATTTTTCACTGAGCCCTGCTGGTCCTGAACAAGCCCTCCTCTTGTGATATTCCTGCCAAAGATGTAAACCTGAACTTGGTCCTGATGAAACATCGGGCAAACCCATGTTGTTTGGGCATCGTACAAAATGAGTTGCCTGCAGTCTTCAGTGTCAAGGCGTGGAGGTCAGTGAAAGACTGGGGAACTGTTTCATGTGGAAGGAGACAAAAGAAGATGCGCCTGTAGGCGGGATTCTGTACTGGGTCCTTTGGCCGGAAAGCATGTTGTTGAAACAGTTGGTGAAACCTGATGGGGGTCTGAGGTTAGAGAGAAGGACCGTATCGCTGCTGATGTGCTCATCCTAATGGCTGCGTTATGATTGTGTTGGAAGATGTTCTGGTTGTAGGACTTCCAAACTCAACTATGTAAGGGTCATGGGGCATCATGTTGACAACTTACTCTCCAACAGTTTGGGGAACGAAGTTCTTTGTATTCTCTCTGTCACTCGCCATTATGTTTGTGATGGTTTCAAACCAGAAAGAGGGGCGCCTGGGTGGCTTAGTGGGTTAAGCCTCTGCCTTCGGCTCAGGTCATGATCTCAGGGTCCTGGGATCGAGCCCCGCATCGGGCTCTCTGCTCAGCGGGGAGCCTGCTCCCCGCCCCTCTCTCTGCCTGCCTCTCTGCCTACTTGTGATCTCTGTCTGTCAAATAAATAAAATCTTTAAAAAATAAAATAAAATCAAACCAGAAAGAGTGATGGCGGAGTAGAGTTGGGAGAGAGGGAGGACCTCTCTGATAAGGTGACATTTGACCGGAGACCTGAAAGAAATGGGGGACCAAGCCACTGGGAGTCTGGAGGAAGAGCATTCCTGGCAGAGGGAACAGAATGTGCAAAGGTTTTGAGGAGACTGTTTCACAAGTAGACAGGAGGCCGGTGAAACTGCTGTAGAGTGACAATGTGGGAAAGTGACAGGTGATGTGGCCAGGGAGGTAATGGGAATGAAATCAAAGTCCCAGTAAGGATTTTGGGTTTTGTTTTCTGTGCTGGGACACACTGGGGGTGGAACCCCACTTATGTTTTATGAGGCTCACTCTGGCTGCTGTGTCTAGAAAAACAAGACTGGAAGCAAGGAGACCAGTTGGGAGACTATGGTAATAATTCACTCTCAGATGAATATCTGGGCTGCAGGAGTGTCCAGGAGGACTTCGAAGAGCTACTGACTGGGCCACAGACACAGCCCTGGGATCATTCAGCCCCAGCAGCAGCAGGCCTACCTGACTTCTTCTATCTCTCATGCCCATCTTCCCTGGGAGGCCTGCCAAGAGGGCCCGGCATGGAAGCTGCTCGCCAGAGGGCAGCTCTGATCATGACTTGCCAGGAAGGTTGAGAAGCCAGCTGGTTGCATTTTTAATCTAATTTTTCTATTATTTGGCACAAGTGCTAAAGTGTCATTTTAAATTAATTATCGTAGAACCAAAGACAAGCTCAGGGAACAATATTGTAACTGTCAGATCTTGTCTCCCTCCCAGGGGCTGCATGACACTACAAGCTCTACTGTTCTGTGTAGGAGGCCCTCAGATGACTAGGTCTGGAGGGTTTATCTGGTTCCAACCAAAGAAGAAGAAATCTGTATCTTGACTCCTGATTTTTGAACCCATAAAGGACCCTGGAGAGGAATGATTCCAGTTGCCCGTTTTTCTGGACCCACCAGTAAGTGACAATTTATAGCTTGGTTAGTTTTGTTGTGCCCCAGACTTGCCTTCAATAGTCATCAAGTCCCAGTGAAAGAAACCCAACAAACCTTGATTTGGGTCTCAAGAGCTATGTTCCTTATGGTTTGACATCATGTGTTCATTGCAACAAACGCAACTCAGACCCGCGCCCAAGTCTTTCCTTGGAACCCCCAGTGACCTCGAGGATGCATCTAAAAGACAATTTGATGTCTCCTTGGTGTTTGTACAATGATGTTTTAATCTGTGGGGTGATTCTTTTCAAACATAAAGATACACATACAGTGTTAGATTTAAAGCTCACTTTTTAAATCCAAGACCAAGCTCACACTTGAAGAACAACATTTCAAAATGTTTCTCTTTGATAAATGCATTATCTATTTTTTAAAAGTTTTTAAAAAAAGTTTATTTGAGAGAGAGAGCATGAGCTGGGGGGAAGAGTAGAGAGAGAAGCAGGCTCCCCACTGAACAGGGAGCCCAACTCATAGCTCAATCCCAGGACCCTGGGATCATGACTTGAGCCGAAGGCAGATGCTTAACCGACTGAGCCACCCAGGCGCCCCAACACATATCTATTTTATTTTTTTAAAGATTTTATTTATTTATTTGACAGACGGAGATCACAAGTAGGCAGAGAGGCAGGCAGAGAGAGAGAGGAGGAAGCAGGCTCCCCACCCAGCAGAAAGCCCAACACGGGGCTCAATCCCAGGACCACGGGATCATGACCTGAGCCGAAGGCAGAGGCCTCAACCCACTGAGCCACCCAGGTGCCCCTACATATCCATTTTAAAGTGCCTTTCAAATGTGATCCTAAGCCTCAGATAGTTAATCTCCAGTTTTTAAAATAGTGAGCTGTGTGATTAGTGGATGATCTGATCTAGGATGGAGACAAAGCCAATGACTTTGGCAATGAGGCAAGCAGTTAGATTTGAGTGATTTCCAGGTCAGGACACAAGATGATGCTCTGCCTAACAGGGGTCGTGCCACGAGTTTTGTTGGCTTGGGAATGACATCCATATATCCACTGACCACGGTGAGTTTCAAATTTTGTTCAAAGAGATTTATACCGTTCCAAAGGTAGAGATGAAAATACGATCTTCTTCCTTGATAACTTTTTAGGATTATAATTCTGGGGCCAATAAAACATTTCCTTCTAAAAATGCCAACAGGAAGAGCTCAGCCTTAAAAGAAAAGTGCTAGCATGACTTTACCCTTTCAGACAGTTTGCAGGATTCACGAGGCATGCTACAATGCTTTCATCTATCAGATTTGCTGTAGCCCTTTCAAAATCGTTGGCATTTTCCGTGACCACGACTTATCTTTCGGTCTTACTTCCCGACAACGATTCACGGGTCTGCTTCCTTGGGGTACATACTTTTGCTGCATTTTTCTCCTGTCTTAATAGAATGAAGAAGAAAACCGAGAACATCTGGGTTTCAAGTGTGCGAGCCACGTGACTTTAAGCTTCTGGGCACGTTAATATTCTCATCTGTGGGTTTGATTCTCATTTGCGGGTCTGCTGCCTACTATGGGCTGAACTGTGTCCTTCCCTTAAATATCTCTATTGAAGTTCTAACCCCTCAGTGTCTCAGAATGCGACTGTATGTGGTGGTAAGGTCTTGAGAGGGGGTAATTAAGTGAAAACAAAGATTTTAGGTTCTGGAGTCCTTAAAAGAGGAGGAAATTTGCCCACAGACATTCATGGAGGATAGATCACATGAGGATCCAGGGAGAAGATGGACGTCTGTCAGGCCAGGCAAGAGGCCTCAGAGAAAACCAACTCGGCTGACACCTTGACCTTGGGCTTCAAGCCTCCCGAGCTATGAGAAAAGAAATTGCTGTTGTTGTATCCACCCAGTGTGTGGGACATTGTTATGGCAGCCCTAGCAAATTAATACAGGTTTTGGTATTGAGGACTGGGTGCTGCTGTAACAAAAGCAAAAAAAAAAAAAAAAAGAAGAAAAAAGAAAAAAGTGAAAGTGGCTTTGGAACTGGGTAATGAGTAGAGGCTGGAAGAGTTCTGAGGCACGTGTTAGAAAACCCTACATTGCCTTGAAGAGACTATTGGTAGGAATGTGGACGTTCAAGGTGATTCTGTTGAGGACTCAGATGGAAATGTGGAATACGTTACTGGGCACTGGGAAGGCCATCTTTGCCATGAAATGAACTTGGCTGACTTGGGTTCTAGAGTTCTGTGGGAGGTAGAACTTGTACATACTACACTTGGATGTTTAGCTTGGAGATTTCTAGACAAGGTGTTGAAGGTGTGGCCTGGTTCCTACTGACTGCTTATAGTAAGATGTGAGAAGAGAGGGAAATTTAAGAAGGAATTGTTCGGCAAAGAGGAACTAGAACCTAAAGATTCGGAAGGCTCTGAACCCATCCATGCACCGCCTTTGATCCTACGGGGCGGCTCTGGAGGCCAAAGGTAATAGGATACTCACCTTATAAGCGCTTCATAAATCGCAAACTGTTACACATAGACGAGATGCTCCAATGTTACTATTGCCGTATGTATTTTTATAGCTTCCTCAAGGGGGTGGAGGGAGAGGAAAATGTCAGCGTGGTTATTGTTTTCATTTGGGATGTTTGAAGTCTGGAGAGAAAAAGCGATTTATACAGTAATGCCATCAAATCACAGAACCTGGATGAGACTAGAATCTTCAAAGGCTCCGTTCCGCACTCTTTCCAATATAACATCCTCTCCTACCAAAGACTTGCAGACTTCCAGCAAATCAGATCAACAAGCATTTAATTACACACCTTGACCAGCAGACGGCCAGAAACAGCAAGGAATACAAAATAAGCAGGAGGCTTGTCTCCGCATCATCCAGAAAGCAAAAATAACTACATGTTTTAGCTAACAGGCTACATAGCGATCTTGGGATGGTAAATTTCCAGCTTTCCACACCAACTAATTGGTTAACTTATAAAAGCAGGTTGGCTATCTCCATAGCTTTTTTTTTTGTTTGTTTGAAAAGTAATAAACACAAGTAGATTTGGAGTTCTGAAAACTTTTACTATGATTTTTTGTTAGTTTGCCAGAGATGCAATTTCCCCCTCCTTATCCCTTCAATAATTGCCTTGGAAGGAAAAGGTTTTCAAATCGGAGGTGAGATCATAGGCTGCTGCCCCTGCCAAGCCTGAAAGGTTATGATGGGGAAATGTTTGTGAATTTGGTCACTGAGTTTATTAAAAATGGTCCCCAATAAGAAAATGTTCTCGGGAAGAGTAAAAGTACCATCCTGCGGATCCCGTTTTTTTGCGGTTGTGGAGGCATCTAGAAGGCTGAGGGGTGATGTCAAGTTCAGCCCGGCGAGAAGCTCCAGTATGGGAGCTCTCGTTCAACCTCGCCATTGCTTTTGTAGCAAAACCACGTCTGTGGGAACAGAGGTGTTAAAATTCTGTCTTCTCCTTTTACACAGAGGTCAAAGCTTTTGCAAGATCATAACAAGGATATTGATGATGATGGTGATGACGACGATGGGAAGGCAAAGGAGGGGAGTTGGGAGAGAATTGCAGGACACTCGGCAGCCCTTCTCGTTAAGTCACCAGCTGCACAGACAGTCCCCACCGGTGTCCTCAGGGGTGATGCCAACTGCCTGGTCTTCATGGGAATGTGTGCTTTTTAGAAACCCTTTTGCTTTCTAATACACGGGCTCGCAAGCAGAAGGTCCTCAGATATGCTGACCTCCCCCCACCCCCCAGTACAGCTCTGAGAGGCCGTGTGGACGTAGAATCCGAATCCCATCAGTGATTTAAATGAGTCCCGTGGTGGATCCTGTGGTGAAGTGTAGAATCTTTTTTCCCTACTCCCTTTTGATGTTTCGGTTTGGATTTCCATGTATTTGGTTGTCACCAAGCAGGAGACCGAAATCAACATATGACCTCAAAATAAGGGTGAGCTCTGGACCGGTCTGCCCAAGAGAAACCAATCTGTTCTGATCACACACCCCGTGTCTCATGCTGCTCCCGCAGTCCTGGGTAGCGATACGCCTCATATGGTCTCTCAGCCACTCCTAAGGCAAATTGCTAAGACCTTACCACACCTTTTTGGGCTTCCATTTTTCCCTTTGACATCCTCACTTATCTAGTTCCATCTGTGCCTATATTCCATAGAGGCTGTCTGTGTGTGTGTGAGTGTGTGTGTGCATGTGTGGTGTGGCATGTGT